>NTHP01000261.1:1690266-1717826 GCA_003416845.1 Oplegnathus fasciatus | reverse complement strand
TATCCTTACCTGTAAACTTAAACACCAGCATCAGAAATGAAGACATTATAATCCATCTGAATTCATCCATCCTGCTTCTTTCTTGGTCTCAAGTTCTCAACGGTCAAAGTCTCTAACGTGCTGCTTTTTAAAAATAAATACAGCAACTTCCTGTGATAAGTAAGAAGTCACTTCCTCATAATGACTTCAGTCTGTGTTTTCTCACCTCTGTTAGTTGAATTTATGTGTGATATTGTCTTTTATTCTCTCCAAATATATTATGGATATCAAGAGAGAAACACTTTGAAACATTCAAATTGTATTTTGTCTTGTTAAGAATTTGTTGAATTCTTACTTTGCTTAATTCTGAATTCAAATTAGATGTGAATCTATTTTAGTTTCATGTACCAAGGTCATGTCAAAATAAGACTGACCAACTGGTGAGTGGTTAGTCAGGTGTTAGTTTCTCTTTGCAGCCTTATTTTCTATTGAAAGTTTTATAGGAAATCTTTTTGTGTGAATGTTTAAACAGCTGCAGAGGTCTGGTGGTTTGTTCTGATCGGGTTTCAGTTATCGGTTTGGATCAAATCTTGAAAATGGGTTGTTCAAAAGAAAAAAAAGATTCTGAAATTGGATTAGATCACATAATCCAGTCTTGGTTTTGATCTGGATCAAACCTTCAGTATGTGTTGTTCAAAACTTTTTAGTAGGATTGGGATACTTTTGATCCAAAAAAATAAAATGGGGATTATCCTGATATATTTGTTGAAATTCTCTTTACATCCCGACAGTAATCAATAAATCAAATCCTGTGACAAAAAAAAAGAAATCGGTATCGGTATCTGTGACTGTAGCAGGGCTGTAATAAACCCGTCCAATCCGATTCACTATTCCAGGGCCGAAGTGTAGACTGTGGACAGATGGGTATGCTTTTCAATGGAGGATTTATTCATGGGCGACAGTTTAAAAATGTTATAAAATCTGTTCGTCTATTGAGGGAAATTAGCTTTCATATTGCACAACTGCTGCCAGCGTGACTGATTAAAGCTCCAATTAGAAGCTCATCTGACTACAAAACACCTGGCGCCTGAGTTAACAGCAACGCCTTTTCCATTTTTATTCACATAATCACTGGTGAAATCTTACACACCGGGGCAGTTGAGCACTGCAGCCCTCAACTTGGGGCTGCAGTCTGGAAACATGGACAATTATAAAGCAGCAGCCTACAATGTCAGAAGAGCAGTAGAGGAGGCAAAAAGGGACTACGGGAAGAAAGTGGAACTACAGTTCCAGGAGGGCAATCCCAGAAGCATGTGGCAAGGTCTAAGAACTATGACAGATTACAAGCCCCCCCTGCTCCTTGTCAAGTGCTGATGCATCCCTAGCAAGTGAGCTAAACAACTCTTAAGCTCACTTTGAGGCCATCGGCAGCCAACAAGCATAAACAGCTGAAGCAGAGGTCAATGGGTGGGTGGGTGCACCTTCCACAACTATCACCCTTTCTGAGCATGATGTCAGGAAAGCAGCAGGACAAGACGGTATCAGTGGGCGGGTCTTGTGCTGACCAACTAGCGCAGGTGTTCACAATGATATTCAACCTGTCCCTGGCTCAGGCTGTCAGACCCTGGCATGCTTCAAGAAGCCCACCGTCATTCCTGTGCCCATGAAAACAAGACCAGCCTGCCTGAATGACTACCACCCAGTAGCACTCACCTACGCAGTGGTGAAGTGTTTTGAACAGCTGGTCAAGGATCACATCTGCTCCTCACTACCGAGCACACTGGACCGACTACAGTTTGCCTGCCGTCCCATCCGATCAACAGAAGATGCCACGTCCTCCACACCACCCTATCCCATCTGGACAAGAGAGGGAGTTGTGTGAGATTGCTGTTCATTGACTACAGTTCAGCATTTAACACCATCATGCCCTCCAGGCACATCACAAAACTCAAGGACCTGGGATTAAACACCTCACTGTGCAAGTGGGTCCCTGGCACAGCTGTGGTGGGCCTGATCACAGATAACAATGAAAAGGCCTACCTGAATGAGGTAGAGGGCCTGACCCACTGGTGTCAGGATAACAACCTCCTCCTGAACATCAGCAAGACTAAAGAGCTGATAGTGGACTTTGGGAAGAAGCAGGGGAGGAACTACACTCCCCTCAATATCGACGAGGCCTCGGTGGAGAGGGTGGACAGCTTCAAATAGCCTACCTTGGTGTCCACATCACAGAGGGCCTGACATTGGTGCTGCATACTGACTCTGTGGTGAGGAAGGCAAGGCAGAGACTGTTTCACCTCAGACGCTTGAGGAAATTCTGGATATCCCCTCAGATACTGATACTGAGGATACTGCACCAAACAGGATCACAGGGCCCTGCGAAGAGTGGTTCGTTCGGCTGAACATATCATAGGCAGGGCTCTACCCTGCATAAAAGACATTTACACCAGGCGGTGTCAGACCAAGGCTAGGAGAATCATTAAGGATCCCAACCTCCCAGATAATGGCCTTTTCTCCCTGCTGCAGTCGAGAAGAAGATAGCGGATACACCAGGCCAGCGCTGAGAGGTTCGGGAAAGGTGTCACAAATCGGCTCAATGTATGTGACAAGGAGGGGAGACCAGTCAAGTTTAAGTGCCAATTAAGTATTTTATTAGAAATAAAGAAATATAACTTTTTACAAAAGATCATGGGGTGTGGAGAGTAAATTCATCAGTCGTGAGTGGAATGTATGGATGAGGGAGGAAGTGTTGTGGGCAACAAAATGTTCAACCAAACCAAAACCTGGCCGGAGTGGATCCTAGGAGAGAGAGAGACAATGAAAAGGGGCTGATATTTGTAGTTTTGGTGGAGACCTAACCAGGTGCCACCAGATTAGGCTCCTGGCTGCAGGCTCCTGCAGGAAGTGCAGACAGAAAGGGAAGGGTTGTAACAAAGGCTTCCACCCTCAGGCCACTAGGATCCTAAATGAGGACGCTGCCTAAGGATTAACATTATTATTTATTACTTATTTTATTCTTTATTCTTATTCTATTTTACACTTGTTTTTTATTGCACAATTGAAAGAGCTAACGGACATACATTTCACTATGATTATACCCTGTATGATTATATGTGACAAATAAACTTGAACTTGAAATTTTGCGCTTCACTTCCATAACCATCAATTTTCTATCCTGGGAAAATTATTGATATGTTTCTTTTGAAAGCATTCATTACGTGGTGTAAGTTGAAACATTGCCTCTCTTTGTGCAGCTTTTGGGAAATGAATATCACTTCTGCCATTTTTAATAAGTGAAAGCACACTGACTTGCCATTTTGTTCTGCTACAATAACTCGAATTACATCGAGTATGTAACTAGAGTACACATACTGAAGTAACTTTGAGGAAAGTATTCTTAGAATAGAAACACTGGTGACTGGTGCTAGTAGGACTGTACTTTTAAATCAGTTAAGGCAGTTAACAACAAAATTAAAAATGCATTTTACAATCTTGGTTAAATAAATCACATGCAATCTCTAAATACTGTGAGAACTGAAAACTTTAAAAAAAAATTATATTTGCTATGGTACAACAGCTTAAAAACATGGTCTGCATCCCTAGTTTGTCTAGAGTAAGTCTGAAAATGATTAAGTGCACAAAAGTGATTTTAAATTTATATATGCAGGTTTTGGGATCAATGAAATATCAACAATCCATCTTTCAATGGCAACTACATCCAAGTCTGTCATACTTCATGTTACAATAGACTTTAAAAGTATTTAAAAAGTCTTTGAAATTTGTATTTTTGAAAATTTAAATACCACCAGAGCAACAACGGAAACCCCCCCTACACCTGATGGTGCACCTTCTACAGGTGCACCATCAGGTGTAGGTGCTGCATCACGGTTTGGTACGGGAACTGTGCTGCCCACAGCCGCAAATCACAGAGAGTGGTGGAAGTGGCACAGAGCATAATTGGCAACAGACTCCCCGGCCATTCAGGACATCTGCTCATCACCAGCGGTGCCTGCTGGAGGCACACAGCAGCATCATCAAGGACCACAGCCACCCAGCACGCAGACTGCTCTCCTCGTCTAGCAGACGATACAGGAGCAGGGCAGCATGCACCACCAGACTTAAGGACAGTTTTTACCACCAGGCCATCACACCTCTGAACTCATTAATCTAATATTCCATATCTGCTTACCTGCTGTCTGAAAAATGCACCATCAATCATGACTGTTGCTACTGATACATACCCAATCACAATCCTTTACACACAACCCTCATTTACATATATGTATATAGTGTTATATTTCATCATATTTTATATATCTATTTTATTTTATCTTTATGTTTTATAGATTCTTATGTTATCTTTATATTTTATTTTTATATGACTAGTGCTGTTATGACAGTGCCCTGTGTTAACCTACATATGACTAATAAAACTGAATCTGAATCTGAATTTGTTTTGCACCTTACTGATCATCTTCATTCTTTATTGTCTTATTGTTTAAAGGGCTATTTGCACTCTTTCCTACTTTGTATTGCAACTGCTGCACAACAATTTCCCTCGGGATGAATCAAGTAATATCTTACATAAAACATACAACAGATTCCAACAAGCCTGCACACTCACAAGGAGAAAGATTTTCTTTAGTTATCCAACAGTATCTCAGTTAAACCCATTAAATATGGATGAAAGAACATCCTTCTCAACCGTTTTGGAGGAGATTTCTGACGTGTAAGTATTCGTGTTTTTAATACATTTTGGCTCTTTAATAACAGTTGCAATGTGTTATACTGTATGTTGAAAGGAAACATTAAGTGTGGGCTGGCTACAAACTGTGTCACTTCATTATTGTGTGTCTTGTAAACATAGACTGTATATACAACAACAACAACAACAACAACAACAATGTTCCGCTACAGCTGGGGAGCCAGCATCCAGGCTCTGCTACAGACCAATGACTACAAAAGGCCTCTCGTTCGGATCATCAAACATCTAACATGTAACACAAGTATGGGTGCCATGTAAGGCAGGAGTGCCTTTGCAGTAGCAGTTTGGCTAATTAATAATATGCCAAATTTATGAAATATTACAAAAATTCATAAATAAGGAAACTTTCAGCTGTCTCCTTCCGTTCGATAAGGTTTACTGAAACATGGTTATGTTTTTTTGTTTTTGTTGCTTTTTATTTACTTTGTTTGTTTTGTTTTTTGTCAGATGCTTTATGACTTTATATTTATTTTTAAGTTTAGTGCTCAGGGCCGCAACTACTGTAACAATTACTTTTATTGTTATCTGCTAATAATTTTTTTGATTAATTATTTGGCCCTTAAAATGTAAGAAAATAATTTAAAAAATGCCCATCACAATTTCAACACCCGAGATGGTGCAATAAGATTTCTTGTTTGGTTAGAGCAACACTTCAAGACTAAAGATTAAAAAATGTATTATCACGTAACAGAAGGAAAAGCAGCAGAAAAGCAGGAACCAGAGAATCATTGCCATCGTTGCTTAGAAAGCGACCTAAACGATTAATTGCTAATCAAACTAACTGATTAATCGTTTCATCTCTTTTCGTGTAAATAATTTTATTATTATAACTGAGAAGCATGTCAGTATTAGACATGTTAGACGTCCCCCTACAACCACCTTGAGAGCTTCCCACTGAAAATAAAACACACATATTCTCAAAGTCTATCTGTCAAAGCATCCAGGTGCAGTGTACATGTCAGCTGTAATTACCCCAATAGGAAATGATTGCCTGACCAATTAAACTTTGATATAATCTCAGAAATTCCCATACTATAAGAGCTGGTTTTCATTCTATCAATGTGTATAAATAAAATACAGCAGACCATTTACAGCACACAAGGCCTCTGCTCATTTAGACTGGAGATAATCACACACACACACACACACAGTGATAATGCCTTAAAAGTTTCTGAGGATGAATTTTGCACAAAGACGCTGCAGCTCTCGCTTAAGTATTCAAACAGCATTTAATCTCATTTAATCTCTGCCTTCAGAGATCCAGGAGTTGATTTGTGTTTTCACACTTTAATGCTCACACACCGGGAGCTGCAGCACAGGGAGTATTTCACACATGAGATATGAATCATCTGATTAATAGAAGTTTAATGAAAGAGCTTGTCGAGGAGCAAAGATCCCTCATTCCTTCGTGTCAGTCCAATTCAAACTGTACTGTAGTTTCATGCTAACAAAGACGCTGGCTAAACGCGTTAGCCCTCCTTCTTCCTCGTGCCTTTGATTAGCTGATCCCTTTAGCCTGCACATGAAAAGCTCAGCAGGAAGTCACATGGTATAATACAGCAATTTGTGTCTCCAAGGTTGTGATGTGTCCTCGGTGGCTCGCAGAATGTCTTCACATCTGAGCCTCTTTGAGTTGGTTTATGCCCATTGTGCAGCAGGAATAAAGACCCGCCAGGTTTACATTTTTTTATCCCTCCAATGAAACGTACACAGACAGAAACTTCTCATTTGTTCCCCCTTTTAGCTGAATTTTACAAAATACTGTGATGTTTCTTTGTGGAAATGCTCTCAGGTGCCAATTTGTTTTTGTTAGTTTGGGTCATCAGTGAAAAACTGTAAATCCTTAATTATCTAATTAACCAAGTACCAACACCACGGTGGAAAAATACTCCATCACAAGAAAAATACTGCTCTAAAAACTTACTTAAAGCTGCTATAATCAATATTTTTACATTAACAAAGGATCAAATTATTGTGCGTAATGTGAAATTGGTCGCTCGTACTGCAGTGACAAAACCACAGTGAATTATCACCAACTCTGCAGCTCTACAGATATTTATAGCAACTACCTGCTCAGCACCAAACAGCAGACAGACACAGTTAGAGACCAGCTGGTGAAGAAAGTGGAGCATTTAGACAAGACATACGTGGATCAAGTTGTGAGAAACATGACCTCAAATAAATGCTAATGTTGCTCCATGTCTGGTCCATGTGTACAGTAAATAGACAGCTGTTTGCTAGCATGTTCGCCATGTCAACTTTATCAGGTGATAATACAGTGCGTCAGTGGTTATGGTTTGTTGCGCTGCCCTAAGTGGCCAAAAATCAATTAATGCAGGTCTAAGCAAAAGTAAACGTATTAGCAGTACAATGTACTTAAGTATCTAATGTATAAGTAGCGACGATGAAGAAGAGTGGATTTTAGCTGAAAGGAAAGGAAAAGGGATGTAAAGAAATAATGACACATGCGAGGAAGGAAGGGGGGTAAAAGGAGGGTTGAGGAATTTGGTCATGTATTGGACCACCTCGTGGTGGTGCTGGATGAAAAGTCAGAGGATCACCGAAGTGTTCACAATTCATCCTGAGGGGAACATGTATGTGTATCAGACGTCATGTTAATCCATGCAGTATAAAAACAAAAATGTCAACCTCATGGTGGCGCTACAGGAAGAGTCAGGGGATCACCAAAGTCATTAAATTCATCCTCTGGGTACCATTGATATCTGTACCAAATTTAATGGCAATCCTTTCATTGTTGTCAAGATATTTAACTAAAAACCACACATGTCAACCCCATGGTGGCGCCAGAGAAAGCCAGGGGATCGCTGTCTGTAAAAAATTTCATGACAATTTATCCAATAGTTGTTGAGATATTTCAGTCTGGACCAAAGTTGTGGACCGACTGGTCGACATCCCTACAGCCAGGCCGCTCGCATGGCTAAAACTCACATGTCAGTTAAGTCCCCTGAACACCTGTCAAACGCCAACCGTCCAATTTTAAATTTTCAGCCTCATTTCCTTGTTTATTTATTCATTTAAGTATTTATTTATTTATCTGTCTGTTTGTTTACTCGTGTTATAAACTGAGTAAAAACAATCCTTGATCTCCATTATGGACGCTGGAGGTTATGTTGACGGAGCAGCAGCGGGAGGTTTTCACTGTCACAGTCACAAACACAAATAGGATCAGTGGTGAATCTGCTCACGGCGGCTAATTGAAAAGGCCGCTCTGCAGCGCTGATGCTCTGAAACACTCTTGGCAGAGGTAAAGCGGTTATATTGAGCTAAATTTGTCTCAATGAAGGCGCTCACTTAAAAGCGAGAGACGGTCCTGGCAGCGGGCCTAGTGAGATGTGATAGTGAGGGGTCCTTACCTGCACATTAGAGGAGAAGGCATTTTAATAACAACACAGACCCTCCCCCCTCCCTCTCCCCCGTTAGCATCTCACTGAAGTGGGACTCAATTATTGGTAATGGAAGTTCACCACACATTTTAAATGGGAGCCCTCGTCAGCTGCAGATGGGCCGATCCGCACACTGAGTTTCAGGTACAGACACATTTTTCAAATACAGAAATCATCTTACTGGTAAAGTTAAACTTCGGTAGGAGGACCCAAACAAAAATGTTCCACTGTTGCCATCCAGGGTGACTTTACTGCAAAGTTTTCTATCTTCACACACAAAAACTCATCTCTGCAGTGTGCATGTGACACATGCAACCCGGCAACTTCAAAATTAATTGCAGCAACAACTCCAGCAACCAGGGTACAAGTGAAAGGTGGTGCAAGGTGTGTGCGCTCAGCGTCCAACTCTGCAGTGTAGAGTATTTTTTTCGTAAGTGAAGAATTGAATTTATTTCATGACCTAGAGCGGAGTATGTTGAACGTTCTTTCGCTTTCCCAGAACTCGTTTCATCACTTTGCCCTTGGAGACGTTTTTTTCTGTTGGTATAATAACTGCCTGCAGGATCAAATGATGAAGAGTGATTTGGAGCTGGCAGTAATTCAACCGACATCCCATTGGTAATATTTTCCCAAACAATAGAGTTGCTCAGGCCTTGGAAACACAATACAGTTGAACAGGAGAAAGGAAAGGGCACTTGAAGTAAGAGCTCTCATAAAATGCATCAGGCGATTAGTTTTTATTTGTTTATACATGGTTGTTCGTCCTCATTCTGTTCGGGCTTATTGTGCATGTTTATCTTATAAAAGGCAATTGTTCACTGTCCAGCTGTATAGAAACAGATAGCATAATGCTACAAAATATATTTTAAAAAGACCAGAATGCATTTTTCACAATAAGAAGTGAACTGAGATGGAAGATGGATGCCATACCTCTAAAAATACAAGCTTATTGTCAAGTAATCCTTATTTGTTTATCTGTGTGTTGAGCCACTGTGTGCTAATGTTAAGGTGCCTGCATGCACAAGTTCAAAAGATTCCCAATAACATGGTGGGTTTGTCCAGCACTTTAAACATCTACTGGATGGATTGGCACACATTTTGTACATTCATGGTCCCCAAAGGATGAATTCTAATGACTTCTTCTTCTTTCACTTTTTTACTTTGATTACAGCCGCTTTAAAGACAATGTTTTTATAATAACAATACATCAAATGACAATGTGGCAATGTGAAAGGGGTCGCTTGTAGTGATGAACCTACAGAAAAATGGAGCTGTATGTTGAGGCTTTCATAGTGTTGTTTTCAGCTACAGCAGACAGACACAGTTAGAGAGCAGCTGGTGAACATGGTGGAGCATTTAGCAGCTAAAGAGACAGGTATTTCCCTCAGGAGGCGGTGGAGGCCAAAAACAGAGCTAAAAGAGAGAGAATATTGGACATACATTCATCAGGTGACACAAACACGACTCCAAATGGATGATCATGTTGCTGCGTAACTGCTGGATGTGTAAATAAGCTAATGTTTGCCGAGTAGTTTGCCATAAAAGCTTTCCGCTGCCCCCAAGTGGCCAGAAAATCAGCCAAACGCCGGGCTAATATGCTTAGCTCAGTGGGTATTTAATTTAGCTACTTTCATAGATATCTCTACGTGGTGTATCTATGTGATGTACCAAGACTGTATTCTCTGTTTCTGACAGGTGATAATGTGTCATTATATATAATCGTTTAAACAAGGAATACAGAATCAGGCAGACCGCGGCTACATTTCTTTAAAAATAAAATAAATACTCAAAGAGNTGGTCTGTAATTTGTAGTTTTTTATTGATATACATCCTGGCTGGGTAACTATGGATTGAGATAATTGTGATAGTCAAATCATTGTCCGTAGCATAACATTATTATGACACCGTTGGCAGCAGACCAAACACATAAGAACAAATAGTTTGCAGGAGGTTATTTGTAGGATGAAGAGCAGCACAAACTGGCTGCAGGATGTTAAAGACGTGTAATGAACATTACAGCCTAATGGGGACGCCAATAGACTTGTGTTGTTCCTCAGGTAAGTGTTTTCTAGTTCACAGCTGAGGTTACACCTGCACATATAAGCACAATAAGTCCTCAAGTTTCCTGTTCAATTAAAATGTAGCTGTACGAACTGGCATGACAGCGATCAAAAACACTGCTCAACATCTGAAGAACACACACAATAAAACGTTCCTTGTTATTTCAGAGAGCCTCTCCTGCCCTCATATTCCTCTCAGGGACTTCTTGCCTCATGCTGCCCCCTGGTGGTGAACAGCTTCAACAGCACCTGGGCCCCCAAGACTCAGAGGCCCCTCCGGAAAGGTCCCAAAAGACCATGGGTCAAAATCCAGAGCTGTATGAAGAGGATTTGGTGTTGTTGAGTTGTATTTTCATCAGTGTCAGTATCAATCAGTGGACTGGAAGTGACTCTGAGCAGAAGCTGAAAGACAAACTGAGGAAACAGACACACTTATCTCTGTCAAACTCAAATGCAGTAAGACTTTTTACACTTTGTGACCAAATTCTTTATTAAGTTTTAGAGTAAGAATGAAGCTGCAAACATCTGCAAAATGTAAAAACTGATGACAGTCCTCTGTCTGCAGTTATGTCTCCTTTAAAATCTGGTGAAATAATGATGAGATAATGTGAAAATGCGAAACTGGACGTTTTCATCAACTATCATGTGATTATATTCAAACGGACGTGACAAGATGACAATTCATCCCTGCATTTCGTTGTTGTCTCCCATCACAAACGCATTTGTGTTTGCTTTTAATGAATGAAGTTGCCTCTTCTGACCCACGTGTTCTCCATGGTGTTTTATCAGGTGCTGTTGTAATAGGGGGAGGGATGGGGGCCCCTATCTGGACTTGAATCGGGATTGTTGTGGTTGCGTAAACCCACAGCAGCCCCTCTGTGTTTAGCCACACTAATAGGAAGGATAATGTTGGTTGGTTTGTCCACCACTTTGTTCCAGACTGAAAAACCTCAACAACTCAGGGTGAATTGTAACAACTCTGGTGATGCCTCCACTTTTCGTCTAGCCTCAGCTGCACTTTGTGTTTAGTGCTAATTAACACATGTTAGCACTAACACTAACACACTAAACTAAGATGGTGAACATGATAATCATTGTACCTGGTAGACATCAACATGTTAGACAAAACACAAGCAAATTAAGAAAACATCAACAATTTGAAAAAACATGCACAGCATTTAGAAGAAAATGCTTTTTGTTCATCACTTTTTGTGTCCCCTGGAAACAGTTTCCGTTGTCATCTGTGCTACTTGCATTGTTTCTGTATTTGGTTGTGTTTTCTCATTTTGCAGCATTTTTTTCTAAATGCTGCACGTGTATTTTCAAATTGTTGATGTTTTCTTAATTTGCTCGTGTTTTGTCAATTTGCATGTGTTTTCTTAAGTGGCTGTGCTTTGAGCTCTCTGGGCCACCGTAGGCTTTTATTGCATTTGCTCTTTTCTAACATGCCAACTTTCAGACCTCATCCAAGCATGACAATTTTTGTGAAATGTAATAATTTTAGGTGCAAATTGAAAATAGTGCGCAAAAACAGGCACAGTAGATGGAAATGTACCTTAATATATCCTTAATAAACTTGACAATTTGTCTGTGTTTTTTTGCCTTCCCTTCACACAACACCAGAGATAACCGATCTTTTCTTATGTGGACAAATTGGAAACCACAGATTTTTTGTAGACAAGCATTCCAAAAAACAGTGACAAATGATTGTTGGTGAATTTGGTTAAAAGCTTCTGGCTCAAGTTACCTGCAGATTTCAAACAGAAGAGATTCCAGAGTCAGTGTAGAAAATGATTTGAGAAGTGTGAAACGTCTGACTCGTTTGACAAAACCTTTTCAAACGTATAACCCACATTTGAGTGGATCGCTTCTGAAACAACGTTTTTCAGCCTTGGAGAGGAGATCTCTCACGTGTGCCATTAATCCTTCAGTGTTGTCATTCAAAGAGTTTACGGTCAGTCTTCTTCCAACATCGTCAAACAATATTCAGCTGCAGTGACCTTGGGAGGAACAGGCTTTATGCTCCGTCTCTCCTCGCACCAAGCTCCTCCAAGGGCATTTAACTGCATGGATGGTGAATAATAAAATCTCTTGGATATATTGTGTTGTTGTTAGAGGTAGAGCCACACTATGAACAATGAGATATACAGCTGGTATCAAAGTATCTCTGTAACACCACCTTTTCAGGAACATCCTTGAAGATATGATTTATTTTCTAAAGGATTTACAGGATTTCTTCAACATGTCTGTCTTTTATTTCTTTCCTTCTGTGTTTCTTACTGCATTTTTTCCCTTCTTATCTGATTTTTTTCTTCCTCCTTTCTTACTTTTCTTCTCTCTTTCCTTTACATCTTCAATTCAGTCTCAGCCAACAGTGGAACTAAACCGTACTCTTCTTCATGAGTACTTTTACTTTCAGTACTTGAAAACATTTTATTACTATTTTTGACTGCAGGGCTATAACTTGTAATTGAGTATTTTTTCCGCAGTTGTATTGACACTTTTACTTTGGTAAATGATTCATGTCCTTCTTCCACCTCTGAAGAGAAACTTTCTCAATTGGATGCATTGTCGTTGGAAACAGAACTGAACTGTGTGAAGTCCATTTATGTTTACAGCAATTTCCTTTCATTTTTTTTCTGTGTGTGAGTCTTTGACTATCCTCAGAGTCTCTGTGTGTCTTAAAATGTTAAAAAAATACCCAATGTTGGTCTAAAAACTCACCAAACTTGTGACAACTTCCCTCAGCAGTGACAGCGGCGGCTCAGATGTTTTGATCTGTGTGTGTTATTCGTCCGGCCCTCCGCCTCACGCTGCGACATTCAAACAGAGCTGCGTGTCATTAGCCTGGGAGATCTTTGGCTGCCACATGAAAGACGGTTGAGCAGCGGCGGCGGCTCCCCGGGGGGGCAGCTGCTTACATCCCAGCGCTGGAGGACGTGCATAGGCCTGCGACCGCCGCCACGGCTTCTATTGTTTCCCAAACAGGAGGCTGTTTAGCAGCCGACTTACAAATGACATGGGTTGGTCTTGTTTGAAGTGAGGCGGAGAGGGGGCGGCTTAACATCGCCGGAGTCCCTTCGCCGCTCACACGGCTCATTACTCAGACAGATAATACAGACAGACGGACAAAAGGCGACAGGGAGGAGAAGTCACTAATGAGGAAAAGAGCAGATACTGAACGGAGGAATTACGAACCTCCTCACCAGTTTTCCTGCTCCTTGTCTGTCACTCAGAGACACTACTGCTGCAAGAGGAAACTCACCTGAGCAAGAGACCTGCTGCAACTGTAAAGGCCCGGTCATGCTAGAAAAAAACTAGTGCATACGGCAGTTTTATAGCTTTGGAACAGCCTCACTTGGAGGTGGGATGAAAAGCCCGCCATCATAAAGAGGAGAGACGTGATGATTGTTTGAATACAGTGATAATGGTGCACATTTTCAGACAGTCTCTCCTGTGTTGCACTCGGTTGTTCACATAAAAAGTGACAGAAACAACCAATCCGAGGTCGGAAAGGTGCGTGAGGAGGGGGTTTCCGAAGCTATTTGACTATCTAATAAGCACTGTAAGAGCTGCTTAAAGAACGCAGCCTCCTCCTTCATTTCAATGAGACCACTGCATTGACAAAGCGGTGGTGCTGATGTAGACAAGGCAGAGTCGTCGTCCAGTCAAATAGGTGCTACTGCAGACTTCTGGTAGATTAACGAACAGTCAACATTACACTTCTGTCCTACGAATCTTTGCTCCGTCTCCCATTAACTTCAATTGAAGCCTATGAGACGAAAAAATTTGAGCATTTATTTCCAGTTTCAGAACCATCCCATCCACCTCCCTGACTCACTGGACTCAATTCAATTCCCTCCAAGCTCGTCAGAGAGGAGGTCAGAGCCCTGACATCTTGGTGCCAGGACAACAATCTCCATCTCAATGTCAGCAAGACGAAGGAGCTGATTGTGGACCACAGGAAGCGACAGGGAGAAGGACATCAATCCGTCAATGGGACTACGGTGGAGAGAGTCAGCAGCTTCAGGTTCCTCGGGGTTCACATCAACGAGGACCTGAGCTGAGGCCTGTACTACGAAGCAGGATTTGGGGTTAGCGAGGTAACTTCAGGTTTAACCCTGGGTTTTCAGGACGGTGGTTCACTTCTTACCGGGGTACATCGCCATGGTAACTTATGCTGCGAACCTAACCTGCTCCGGAGCAGGTTATGTTCGAGATAACAGATCAACGCGTATAAAAGCACCGCCTACTGACCTAACTAACCAGAAGATCCCGTGGAGCTCGGTTCGTGGATAAAGTAGTGAGAGAGTCTCTTTGGGAGGCAAGAGTGTTCAGAGCCCTTTGGCTTTCCCTGACCATTTTTTTATATGAGAGATATAGATTCTCGTCAAAGGGAAGGATTTATTTGTGTCAGCTTCTTGAGCCGTGTACTTTTATGTATACTGTGGGTGATGCACCCCTTCCACTAAGGGGTGAAACTCATTATTGCAGAGTGCCAGCTCCTCAGCAGGAATGTACTCCTGTGTAGGAGGGCCCCGTCCTGTATTCTTCATTTAATTTCTCTTTCCTGTTGGCTGCAAGCAATGTCAGAACCATTTCATTGTGTTGTATCCCAATATCATCCTACAACAGAGACTGATTGAAGCACTAAAGCCTTGTACTTGTTGTACTTATAAGATATGAAAGTCAGCCTACTTACCACTTTGAATTATGTTTTTATATTTATTTTTTTATTTGCTCCCAAGTCTGTTTGACACCACCGGGGTTGCAGCTGAAAGAATAAGGCTAACTTGTCATACACGCCATAAGAATACATCTCAGCAGCACATTAATTTACTGGAATACACAAATGTAATTAATCAGATCTACTCGTGCCCTAATGATGGGCAGTGATATTAGAAGCCTATTAATTTACACATTCACACAGTCAGAGATATAGTTTGCTCTTCGTTTGTAAAATATGCCGCTCTGCTGCCAGTAGACTTGTCCAAGTTTGTGATTGGTCAGATGCTGCAGACACACCGGCCCTTTTATGTGAACGTGCTAATGGTTGGATTGGGAAACCCTGGATTGACTTACCGAGCTGATAACCAGGGTTGTGTGATCACTTAGCGAGATTGCCTTTGTTAGGTTAAGTGAAGCCAGATAACGAAAAGATACCCTGGGTACGTTGAACTTGTTTCATAGTACAGACTTCTGGACTCAGTCAAAAGTAGTTTATAATAATTGCATCCCTTATTGCACATCCGTCCCTCGCTCTGAGAGAACGCTGGAGGTTGGTCTGGGTCTTCAAATAAAAACACTTAAAGTGACCCCACGCTGGCTTTTCTACCTGTGGTTCTTTACATACAGTAGCTAGTAGCCTACATTGTGATATGTAGTCCCATTAAGAGCACTGGTAATCCGGATTTGGTAATCTTAAAAAGTCTGTATCTGGATCAGGGTGATCCAATCCAATGTTGCTTTGAAAAAACGGCTCAAAAGTAAGATGGATTAGCCGATCCTGGATAGCAAAACATGGGATTTCCAAATCTGGACCATTGTGATCCAGATTAAACTTTTTGAACAACTGGGCCCTGCATACTCTGCAACTTCTACAGTTGCACCTGTATCCTGACTGGCTGCATCACCGCCTATGGCAGTTGCACCGCCCTCAGCCATAAGGCTCTACAGAGGGTGGTGAAAACTGCTCAGCACATCACCAGGTGCCATCCACGGAGGACCTCTACACCCAGCGGTGTAGGAAGAAGGCCAAAAGGATCATTAAAGACCCCAACCACCCCAGCCACAAACTGTTCTGCCTGCTGCCGTCTGGCAGATGGTACCGCAGCATCTGGTCCCGCACCACCAGGCTCCAGTACAGCTTCATCCCTCAGGATATAATAAGACTGCTGAACTCTTGAGCTCACGAGCTCACTACTGTCACTTCACTTTGCACCTTATTAATACTGATATCACTTTAACACACTGCTATCACTTACTGGTTACTACCTGTTTACATCTGCGTTTCTATATAAATTTATATATATTTATTATTACTGTTTACACCTGCATACACCACAGTATGCGTATATATACGTACAGTATATATTTACATTTGTTAAACCATCACAGTGTATATATTTATTAGTGCAATGACTGTTTAATATCCTGTCTACATTACAGTGTATTCAGTTTATCCATTTTATCAATTCTATTTTATAATTTTATATTTTATTTTATTGTGTTTTATTTTATTTTACATACTATATTCTATTCCTATATGTTGAACTTTTGCACTTTTTATATCTTATTATGTCTTAAGCTCTCCTTTTATTTGTGTGATTTTCTTTATACATATTTTTGGAGCATTGTTGCATGTTGCACATGACAATAAAGATCTTGAACCTCTTGAATCTTGAATCATCTTCAGCCAACTCCAGTAGACTTACAATATTTACCTTTGTTTAACTTTGACCGTACTTACCGTATGTGCTCGGTCGACCAATCTATTCTAGAGCGTACCATCACCTTGTTTTGTACAATATAAAACCACATGACTTGTCTTTTCATGGAGTCACAGGAGGAATTTAAGGAACCCTGATCTGACATAGTGTCCATATTGACAGACAACCCAGTGTGATCCTGGTATTTACAGACAGAGAGTCAGAGCTGACACTGAGAACAGCAAGAACATGTCTTTTTCTCTGAGAATTTGGGGGTTCAAAGGTCTTTTCAGGCTGAACACAAAGCAAAAATTTGGGGCTCTGTAATTTCATTCTCCTGTGGATTGCCTGTGTATGGTTGTATTTTAACATGGTGGGGTTTGTACTTTAACACCTGTGAGTTGATTTGTGTATGCCGTTAGTGCTGAAACATTTCCACTATGGCCTCCACCTGTCCCCCATTTTTAATGTAGTTGCTGTCAGTTGGAGGCATAAATTTTCATTTTTTGTCAATGCAAAATTAATTTAAAGACTGAATCATGTGGCTGTCTCCAGGGCACGATGCAAGTCAGTCTGCTTCCACTGTGACTGAGCTCTTTCATGTAGTGAGTACTCAATTAAAGGGAGCACATGCAGCCACTAATTTGCTGCGCTGTATTCAGCAGCGTCCTGGTCACAGCTGTAACGCGTCTTAGTGTGTGTTAATAAAAAATATAAGTTGATACCTTCTTTTTCCATATTGTATATAACATAAAAAAAACACCTGAGGAAGGATTTGAGCTACAGTGTGAACACAAACTTCAAACATGTCAGCTAAAATCGGACGTAAAACATGACAAACGATCTCTATAACGAGGATTAAAACCTGAAGGAGATAAAACTTGATTCTGTGTAACAATCTATGGATTTAAGTTCAAAGAGAAATATTGCTTGTAGCATTCAAATTTCGTATTATTTTTAAAACAACTTTTAATGTTTAATGTAACACGTTGAGCTGCAGTGTGAACCATCCAGACCTCTCAGGTCGTCTGGGACAGGTCTGCTTTCTGTCCCCAGAGTCAAAACTAAACATGGAGAAGCAGCGTCCAGTTTTTATGCACCATATATCTGGAACAAACTCCCAGAAACCTGCAGGTCCGCTGCGACTCTCAGTCCTTTTAGGTCAAGGCTAAAGACTTTTCTGTTTGCCGCTGCCTTTTATTAAATCAAATTATTCATTTTTTTACACTGCACTGTAACTCTTATTCTGGTATTTTATACCTTTCTTATTCTATTTTAGCTTGTTTTTGTTTCCTATTCTAATGACTGACATTAATTGTATTTGAGTGTCCTTTTTTTGTGGTGTGTTTCTTTTGCACTTTGTCTCGATGCTTTTGGTGTCTTTTGTGAAGCACTTTGAATTGCCTTGTTGCTGAAATGTGTTATATAAATAAATTTGCCTTGCCTTGCCTTGCCTTGAACATTACAGCTGTGCAGAGATTAAAGTCATCTCTTTGTTGAGCAAGAGTCTCACAGTAAAATGTAATTGGTGCCTCACAGCAGGACGCCAACTGCAGACGTGGCTGTGAAACAAACATTACTACTAACTTGTTATTTACAGACGTTTCAAACGAAGATAACTCACATATATTCTGTGGAAATGTAACAAGTGTACGTAAGCGTAGGAAAAACAACACTGTGGATGTTTAATGATCTCTGCCACATGAAGATGCCATTTAAAGAAAGACAAAAAGATGAGAATTGAGAATGGTCTTTAGATCAAAAGCTATATTTCAAATCCAGAACATCCGCTTTGGGCTGCTGCGTCGCCTTTCAATTTGTCAGGAACGAGAACTGAGCTGCTTTAGTTGGATGCGTAAAACTGCCTCCCAGGGGGCACTGGGGCAGACCACCAACGCTTTTTGGCCACCATGCTGCGTCAATACAGCAAAACAAAAGCACAAAGCTGCAGCGGGGACGCTTTGTTGCTCTGCTTTAATGTGGCGGCAGGCCGGCTGCCCCGCTGACGTGCGGCCTCGTCCTCCTGGAAGCAACACAAAAACTGCAAAGACCCGCAAAGTGTCGCAGTGCTGGAGGGGAAACGTTCAGCTTCCATCCCGATCGGGACCATACTGATGGTCTTTGCATTTCTTAAGTTTTTTGCTTGGCTGAGATGGAAAAGTTTGTATATTGACAAAAACAAAATGCAACAAAGTGCAATGGAAACAGACTTAGAGAAGAGCTGAAAACATCAGATCTGTGTGGAGCGATGAGGAGACTGTAACCTTCCTCACATTAATACATGAAACTAACAGAAATCTTCCAGGTTTGACTGGAGCTCTTTTAATCACGTCATCTCGTTAATGACACCTGACTGAAGGATTAATGCCACCACGATAAAACAACACCTAATATTTGCATAACAGTCGAGGATGGAAACACGAATTAATGAGCATTTTCTTTTTGCAGATTCTCTGGAAATTCAATAAAAATTTGCATCACATTTGTTTGGGAACTTGACTATTGTCGTATGGGGATGTAATATTTTTAAAATTGTCCTTAGTGGTGCGTTCGTTTTGGAGGAAGATCCAACATTCAAGACTTGAGACATGTTTTGATACAAGAAGCTGTCAAATTTGTTTTTGTTTTCACGTTAGACCTAAAAATGTAGCTCATGAATGCAGTGCTTTTCAGACGCTCACTCTGAAATCTCAGATGTCAGAGCTTCCAAAACCACACCAGCAAAAACTCGCAACTGCATTTTCAATGCTCAGTCTTAAAAGATTTTGATGGTATCCTCTGGTGGTATGTTTTGGCAAATTCAAATACACACAGTTTGGAGTTAATGAGGTAAAACATGCAAAACCACCAATAAGGTCCTCTAATAACTTCCTATGAATTAAGAGTTGTTACTTGAGATTTTATTTGAAATGCATCTTGAAACACTCACACACATTCAAGATTCAAAGCTTTCTGTCACCACAGTTTGGAGAGTTCAGACCTTGTGAGTCCAACAGCACATGGAAAAAAAAGAAAGACTCCCCTTGTATAATTTTGTATATACAAGGTGAAAAATGATGTGTCTGTTTTAATAAGATTTTAATAACTCAGCAAGTCAATGGGACTCCAACCAACACCAGCATCTGAACAAGATATTTGTTGTTTTGTTCTTTCCTTTCTTCCTTTTCCTGATATCTGTTGAAACTTCAGTGGAGTTCAGTCCAGTTTTCACCAAACGTCTTCAAGACTAAGAGTTCTTGCACACCATAAATCTCAATAACGGGTGTGCAGGACCAAAAAACTGAGAAGCAGAAAGGAACTGTAGTTTTTTAAAAAAGTCAAACAAACAGGAGGAAATTGGGGACTATTTTCAGCGGTGGAGTAATCCACATTTGGTGCTCTAGTGAGTATTTGGGGCAGCAGGACGGTGTATGTAGGATTGAGTCAAAATAAACTACTGTGTGTGTGTTCGTGGTGATGAAGGAACAGGCTGGAATCAGTCAGCCTGAGGTCCAATTAAACTCCACAAACTGGATTCCATCAAAAGGCTGTTACCACTCCCCTCTCCCCTCCCTCCGACCCGCCCGCCACACGGCAACAGAGGCCTTCTTTTCTTCGCGGTGGCGGCCATGACCGAGCCAAGGTCATGGCTAATCCTTAAGGGGGGGTTCTGGCTTTGTCTTGTCACAACCAGGGGGGTCAGAGGCTCTGAAAGGCCGCAGCTCAGTTTAACATCTATTAGCAGAAAGCTGCGACCCCCGCAGAGCCGCTCCTATTGGCTGCTGGGGCTCAGGACAACAGTGTGTGTGTGTGTGTGTGTGTGTGTGTGTGTGTGTTTGGAAGCTGGGCTGTATGTTTTTATTAATCGTGGATGTTGTGTTAACTCACACATTTTAATCAAAACATGCGACTCACACTGTACGGATCAATTGGCCGATAACATCCCCAAATCGATTTTGTGCGTTGGTAGTTTGATGTTCAACAATGTTTACAAAAAGAGAAGCAGCATTACTTTGTAAAGCCAGAAGAGATGCAGACAACATGTATAGCCACAACATCTAAAATACTATTCTCATAATATTAAAACAGTTTATAACAGATGTTTTCACAGTCACCATGAGGGAAATCAGATCAGTGCTGATCAAAAATCAATACCATATTACAGGAAGAAGTGGCTGAGACAACATTGTACATCACATATTTTGGACAGTTGTTAGTAGCTTATGATAAATTCTGATCAGCCACATTTATCTTTCAATAACCTCGTGTGCACGTAGGTATTGATCTTGGATAATGTCGATGTCCTCGTTAGTCAGTGTTGCAGGTTTTCTACTTTTTATTTAATTGGGGTGGATAAAACTTGTTCTGGGGGGTTGTGATCATTTGCTCATGCTTTTTGTTTAGTTCTGACGTCTATTAAATGATCTTCCACTACCGTAGAAGACATCAACGTACAGAAACATGTGGATTTATCCTTAGTTTTTCCAAATCGCAGGTTTAGTCATCTCGGAGCAGACGCTAAAGCAAGCTAGCCGATGGTGGAAACACGCCACTCCAGTTGCCCCAAAGAGCCATCATTTTTTGGTTGTGCACAACTGTGAAAAAAAGCTCAGATAAGACAAAACATAGAAGGAAAAAGATTCTCATAAAGCCAGTCAGCTGTGGTGGGGCCTCTTCAGGGACTGTCGAGCCTTGTTTGGATACGAGCCTAAACAGGCATCATGAAATCACAGTGGACACTCTTAACAATTCAAATTTTACCTTTTTAACCAGCAGCTGTATCTGATAAACCTTTCTTCACTCCTTCAGCTGTCAGACTGTTCAGTTATCACTGCTCTGTGAGCGTGGCTGAACCACGAGCTCGGGGAAGCCCGTCTGTTCATCCATCTCTCTGGCGAACTGCAGGTCGACCGCCTCGCCGACGACCACCTCGGCCGTGGTGAACACCTCCAGATCTCCCAGCACGTGACCACCGACCGTCTTGCCCTCGATGTCCGACAGGCTGATGTGGAGGTGGGCTTCCCGGTTCAGCGTGCCGACCAGGGAGACGATCTCGAACCGCCCGCTGAGGTGCAACACCTGAGGGAAAAGCTGAGGTCATGACAAGCTGACGTAGACGACGACTCTGTGACCCTTGTGGATTTAATGTTTTGGCTTTCCATATAAAGATTTTTGTTAAATCCATTTTTAAACTTTGAATTATTAATATTTTCAGTGATTTGCAATGACAGACAGACTTCAAATGAAACAGGCACAAGAGGGAGTTGAGATAAAATCACTTTACATGTACACAGTTTTATTATTATGGTTTTATTTCTTACATATTTCTGCTGTATTTGTGTGTATAAATAGTAAAACAATACATTTTTACAACATTGCACTGTAATATTTATTTACTACAATATTTTGAGTGATTATGACTAAAGATTTATACATTTTTATCGGCGCCTGTGTCATTTTTCTTGTATTTTGGGTTCCTGTCAGCTTTATACTTGGAAAAAAAAGGACATTATGTATGTGGGACATTTTAAAAGGTGCAAAACAAAGACAGAAATGACAGCATGTAAAGACAATAAAAATGAACCTGGACTCCAGAGGGTGTCCAGGTTCAAGCCTTCAGACTGCTGCCAACTACCTCATTTGTATTTGTTGCCGTGGCGTTGGCCAGCCGGAGCGTTGCCTTAGTGACGCTACCCACACAGGTGATGATGAACGGCGCTCTGAGTCGCCTCTCCTCCACGAACGCCTGCAGAGATCCCAACAGCTCCTGACCCGGGCCGAACCGGACCGCGTGGACCCGCAGGGACGATCCTCCTCCTGCTGAACTCTGGAAAAAAAAGATGGTTTCATTTGTTAATTTGGACATTTTTCTTTTCTTTTCTTTTCTTTATATTTGATTTTTTTTCTGTTACTATTTATTGTATTTTTACTTTTCACAACTTTTTAAAAACAGAAGTTTTTGGTTCTCTGAAAAATAACAAAATAATGAAAAAGCCCCTTCAAGATGTAAATAAATCGACTGTTGTACACATAAATTCATCATTTATCAGGTATCATCAACACAAACTCAAGTATCACAAAGTGTTTCTTTGTTTATTATTTACAAATGAAACCTTATTCACACTTTTTTTTAACCCTTTCTTCTCAAAGACAGCAATCAGACAGCTTCAGCTGATCCAGAATGCAGCTGCCAGGGTTGTAACAAGGACCAAAAAAGCTCAGCATATAACTCCAGTTCTCAGATCTCTACATTGGCTTCTGGTTTCTCACAGAATCAACTTCAAAATTCTGTTGCTTGTCCGTAAATCACTGAACAGTTTACCTCTCAGGTCGGCTGGTTCTGGATAACTGGCTGTTCCCAGAGTCAAAACTAAACGTGGTGAAGCTGCCTTCAGCTTCTGTGCCGCTCAAATGTGGAACAAATTGCCAGAAGAGCTGAGACTTGAGACAATGCTGACTACTTTCAAATCAAGCTAAAGACCGACCTGTTTACCACTNGTAACGTTCTGGAAGGAGCTGCTGACGTGGCTGTTGCTGCAGATACCTCCGTTTAAATTTAAAGGAGGTGTTATTCTATTATTAATTATTTCTTTTTGGGAACAAATCCCATAAAAAGACCAAAACCAACAACGTGTTAGTCCGTCTGTCTGTGGTTCTCAGCTTCAAGTCCACTGGTTCCTGAAATCTTTTTTTTTTAAAATAATTTCCCAAAAAAGCTGCATTTGTTGGGGACTATTTTCAGTGTATTTTCCTTGAGTTCATACTGTGGTCATTTTTAAAATATGACCAAAAATGTGACTGTTTGTAGGAAATAGGACACAAACAGCAGTCTCCCATGTCAACACCACAGGCTTTCTTGACCCAACTCTAGTCACTAGTGCCGGGTTCAGTCTACACGTTGTCAGCCTGATAATAGCCCGGCCCGACAGATGTCGGGCGTCAGGGACAAAAATGGTGGTGATGGTTTTATCCCATTTAGTGAATCATAGTGGACGACAACCGGTGCTGCATCTGAGACGCCTCACACTGTCCCGACAGAATTTTTTGGGCAAATTTGAGTTTGACAAATTCCACGACGTGTTTGTGACGTTGACCAATAGGAGCACAGAGCGCTCGTCACCTGTAAACATACTGAAGATAAAGAGGAATGATGTTGTTGGTGCTGCGAAAACTGTGAAACAGAGGAAAGGTCGTTTTTTCTTTCTTTTTTGGGGCTTTTCAACAGAAGACAGCCAGCATCGGACACACCGCTTCGCACGCCATGTTTGTTTACATTCTTGTTCCCAGATGTCGGCCCCTAGCGCATCCCTTGGTCATGAAAGAAGGCAAGCTTTGATTGGTCGGCGGCCATCGTGTAGTCTGTCATGTCTCTCGGTAAAGAATTTATGCCTCTATAATCTGTAATCTGTAACAGTGACCATCTTAACAAAATATTGTTTAGTCTGAGCCCGGAATACGAGGTTGTTGTGGTGCTTTGACAAAGAGTCATAATGCACGTGGTAAAAGTAAAAGATGGTGTCAACTAAATGTTTGAACAAACAAATGATGCTGTCATTTTTCTTGTGAGTATGATTCTCAAATCTGAGTCTGAGTCTGTCTCAGTTTACACTTGTTGTTTGTGAGCGGTCAGCTGAAGAATCACAAAGTGGTTCTGTGTAAAATGGACTCTAAATGTATTGAAAAGCAACACAAATGTGTGTAACCTGAAATCGAACAAAAATCTTTTGTTCAGTGTGTGTGCGTGTGTGTGTGTGTGTGTGTGGTCCATTCAGATCTTTAACAGGATCACTGTGCTTAAGCAAACACCAGCCTGACCTCTGACCCTGCAGGGGGAGGAGGGAGTCATGTGACCAAACACTAGTGAAGCTCTCACTGATCCGCAGGTTTACAAAGAGCTTAAAGAAAACAGGCAGAGATGCGAAGCAAACATCTCATTACTTCACATTTATTTACTCTACATGTTGACGAGTCCACGTGTGAACTAACAGTCTTCTTTAGCTTTAATAATCACTAGACGTAATCATTTAAAAGCCTGTTCATTCAGTTTTTCAGCCAGTTTTCCATTATAATCTGCTTGAAATGTATATTTACATTTTCCTACGAATTCACTAAAAAAAGATTTTCAGTACATAAGAGGCCTCCGCTCATGGTGATTCTTATAAAGGTGAAGAGCAGCCACACAGAAAACAACAACAACAAACAAAACTCTTATAGAGGTGACAGAAGTCTAAAAGGAATTTAAAAGACAAAACCAGTTTGGACTGAGCCGGCAGTTTCAGTGCCGAACCCACTAAAACTCAGGATAGGATCTGCATTAAATGTTTACTGAACCAGGTTTAGTTTATTCTCTTATTAGACTCTTATTATCCAGTGCAGGTGGCTGTGGGTCTAAAATGGCTCATGAGACACTTCAGAGTAATTTGTCAGAGTGTCAGACTCTGTGAGTCTGAGAAGATCTTTAACAAGACAAACATCCAGTTATAAATTATGTTTTATGGATCTTTTCTTATTTTCTTGCTGCAGCTTGCTTTTATCCAAACACTGGATCCTTTTTCATCCCTAAAAGCATGAGGCTTATTATTTATGTTTCTATTAAATACAGCAGAGAGCACTTTGTGAGACTAAAGGTGGTGTAAAGATGAGACCCTTTGCGGAGTAAGAACTTGCAGTTTTTAGCTTTCTAAGGTTTGGAAGTCACAGGAAACTAACCTGCTGAGTGCACTTTAACAAGTGGATATCCAACATGTGTTTTCTGTTTGTCTGATTTGGATTCAGTTGAATGTAAATGTTAGAAAAGTTAAAAAACAACAACAACAAAAAAAAATCAAAAGTAATGAAGTGTAAACTCACCATTCTGCACAAGTCTGAGGCTCCTGAGGGACTAAACTCTGACCACAAACACTTCAGTTAAACATTTACAGTCACACACATGCAGGATCGTCACAGTTTGGGTGGAACTGAGCATGCTCAGGAAACTAAAGACTCCTAAACTGACCACTTCCTGCAGAGGTTCAGTTTTAGTAGTTTGTATTCTTGGTCTTTTACTGCCACCTGCTGGTGGTTTTACAGCTAAGCAGCTGGGATGCATGTCTGTACTGTGTTAAATATTCAGATATGTGCACGTAACAGGAACATTTATTGAGCTATATTATCACTAAAGATGTAGTATATTACAGATACTTGTGTTTTATCTTTTGCTTTGTCAGAAGTGGAGTCAGAGGCTCTTTAACAAAAAAAGTTGCTTTTGATTATAACGGTAGTATAAGACAAAAAAAATAGAAATCCTGTATAAATTACTGCATTATTAATGAACTGAAATCACATTTAAATTCCTCGATAGAGACTCTTGTATTTCTATCTTTACTACGTCTTTAATTCATGTTCAATTCTGCGAGAATATAAACTGTAAGTAAAAACACAGATTAAAGGATTTTTTTTGACTCGATAAACATGCAGGAGAGGTGACAGTGCTTTTTTTTACCTCCACTTAAGACTTTACATATTTGGAATATGGCACAAAATAACATATTAATATATAATATTTAACATTTAATATTTAAATCTGCAAACAATCAAAAAAAGTCTTAAAAAGAATGAAACCTGTGAAATGGGCAGAGACATATGAAAAGGTGTCCCTCCTGTCTGTCTCAGCACATTAAAGCAGGTGTTTGGCTTTGACACATCTGGACTGTTGCCCTGTGATATGGGAGAAGCCGCAGGAGCTTCAGACTGATAAGAATCGAGTTGCACGTCTGGTCCTGAACTGTTCATTCAGACAGGAAGTTCAGGTACTGCTTGCTGGCTGAAGGTGGAGGAGAGGCTGGTGTTTAGTCTCTTTACCTTCTTCTGGGGAATATGTGATCTAAAACAGCCACATTGTCTTTTCTCAAGAATGACTTTTACTAGGAGGAAGCTTTATTACAAAACTAGACAAGTGACCATGGAGAAGGCAGCTCCTCCACAACCCAGAACTAACGTGTCAAAGAAAACTGTCCTGTAGGAATTTACCATCATTTATCAGAAACCCCCTGAACAGGATCGCCTTTAAAAACAGCACAGAATAGATTGTTAATGTGTCTTAAATAGATTTAAGGCTATTCTGACTGATACAGGGCCGTGAGGAACTTCTTTGTTTTTAACCCTAGGTGGCGCTGTGGTTTGTAAAATGGATCATCTTGCAATGGACTGACGTCACTCAGTGTTTCACACGCTGCTGCACGACCAGCAGGGTCAAAGTTATCTAGACCTTTAACCTTCTGCACAGGTCGGTTGTTACAGACGGAAAGATCTGAATCGCAGTTATTCTGTTACAAGAGTCAATACAACAACCCAGTATACCCAGTAGATGCATACAGTACATTGTACTGGTATGAGGGTCAGTGTCATCAGTGTTTTCATCAGTTTCTACCTCTGTCAGACCGGATCTATCACAAACCTCCACTGAGTTTGAAGGACTTTAAGACATCGACAGACATTTGGTGAAAACACTCCTCCATTGTCTTTTTTTTAAAAGACATTATTCTAATTATAATAATGCCCGAATGACTAATTTAACCTCCAGATATAAAAAAGTTGACAGTAAGACGCTGTGAGGAAGCTGTTTGAGGAATTTAAACTCATGTGCTAAATGCGTAATTTTTAGGTATTCTTATAAATCATATCAGGGACCACAGACCATTTCAATCACCATGTTACTGTAACACCAGCTAAGGTGAAATGCCTTCAGAATTAGTACAATCACTCATCGTGTCATCTGAATTAGGTTGTGACTGCCGAGTGCCTTCAACAGTTATGACAGTGAACCTCAAACAGAACATGCTTACAGAAATTTGGCAACCAATTATAGGAAAATGGTCTGAATTGTTTGATCGTTAAGTGTTTAGTTGCCTGAATTATTTGACAGATTTCTTTATTTAAAATGTGATAATTAAAAAAAAAAAAAAAT
>NTHP01000261.1:1645733-1680653 GCA_003416845.1 Oplegnathus fasciatus | reverse complement strand
CCTGCAGTGTACAGTTATGGGTTTTGGGGTTTAGGGGAGTGTTGTGTGTACTGTGGCGATTGCCCCCCCAGCCTCCCTCTGCCCACTCATCCCCTGCCCCCCCACTCTCCTCCCCTCTATGCTTTCCCTGCTGCCTGGCTTAAGCTAATCCCATTATCAGTGAGGCGGCCTGACGCTGATGTGGCCTGCTAACTGACCAGCTGCTCCGAGTCTGGCCACCACACACACACTGCAAAAAATGTCAGTCCGAACAAGTCAGCTAAAATCACGTCATGTCATGTCAGTCACAGAGCTGCAAGACGCAAGTTGAAGTTCAAATAACAGAAATACGTTTGATTCAACAGAGAGAAATGTTTTTTAGGAAACAGAGAAAACAAAACGCATTTTTGTAAAAGTTTCTTTTCATGTGATCACGAGAAAGTTTGTTCGTTTCTTGACTAAACACGCATGCTTTCTTGAATTTGGTGTCGTGAGTTTGATCGTGATCACGGCACAACAGTTGGCTGCAGGTAACCACGGCAACAGTACTGATGCTTTAGGCTACGTTACCAGTTAACCTGACCAGCGCTTTAGTCTAAATGTGACGATGCACCCTGACCTGTTGAATGATAAATATAAAACAAAACTGTTTTATATTATTGTTGTTTTGTGATCTCAACATAAATAATCATTCAGAACAAGCTGTGAAAACCGTTTTCATGCGATCGGGGAACACATTTTTTCCGGATCACGCTCTCATTATAAAAAGGTCAAAGGTTAAAAAGATTTCTCATCTCAACACAAAAATATAAAACTTTCATAACCTGACGTCATCACAGTAACATTTTAGAAAAAGAAAACTTTGGAAACGGTTTTACATTTAAATCACGAGAATAAACAAAACAATGAAGGTAACTTTCATTTGACACTGTCCAAGGGAATAAAAAGACTGAAACTTTGGAAGATATCCACTTGACTTTACTGACCGCTGAAGCCTCATGTTAACTTCACATAAACTGGGATGTGTTTTTGCACAGAACAGGACTGTTGTGGATTTTGTTCCCCATCACTTACATTGGAATCACATTAGAAAGGGATCTTTAAATGTCCAGTATGAACAGGAGGAATGATTACAGCAAGAAAAACTCTTTCAGTGTACGTATGAGCACCTGATAGTTGTTTTAAAAAAGACTTGAAAGACTGTAAACTTGTGCTTTAACTGAAGTGTTACCCAGCATTACATTTTCTGCAAAATGTATTTAGCAAAACCATGTAGTAGAATATAAATGTAATTTTTAGGGGACAGGGTCGCCACAGGATGAGGGCTGCATCCTCATGAGACTCTATGGAAAAGATGACAGTAATGCATTATTAAAAATAGAGACAATTCCTCATTCAGGCCCTCTGGATATAATGTATTGGTGTTGAAATCCATTTACATTTTAATGTAAGTAAGTAGCCTCTGGTCTGAGGCTTCTGTATCAGAACTCAAAATATTTGCTTATTGTGTGTTTTCACTTCTTGTAATAAAAACCTGATTCTGAGACCTTTTCAGAGGGTCATTTTTTGCAGTGTGCTCTGGCTCCGAGGCCCAGCAGCCTGCCAGCCTATCAGCCTCGACGCTGGCTCTCCTGCCTGCTAGCTAGCACGCTAGCCCGGACAGCATGTGGCGTGGATCCCCGAGGAAATGCGGCGTTGGAGTTCCACAACGCAACACAATAATGTCGAGTCACTCAGAGCGTCGCTAATCCAGCTTCCCAAACAATGTGAGAGGCCCCGCAGGGTCTGAAGGCAGGTAGAAGGAGATTAGTGCAACCTGGAGACGTTTCTTTGTGCTCAGGGTGGCAAACGAGCTGAAAAGTCGATTTTAACGAGGCATTTCATCTCAATTTGACTCTGAAGACAAGTGAGAGGGACTGACAGTTTGACGAAGTGGTTTTTACAAACTGAGCATTTTTAAAAACATGTACGTGCATTTCTTTCTTTTTATTCTTTTTTCACTTATTACACTTACATTTCCTTCAGAGCAGCCAGTCAGGCTCCAGCAGAGAACAAAATGAACAAAAAACACTTGTGAGATAAACACAGGCTTCTACACTGTTTTACAGAAAGCACATTTGGACGACTTACACTTTCTAATGATTTTATATTGTACTGAAGCTCTGTTTTTGCCAAAAAAAAGATATCTGAAAATTATTTGTTTGGTCAACTAAGACACACTCAACAAAATCTGAGAAAAGTTAAATCACAAATAACGAAGGGCGTAATTTCCACTCTCACAAATCCATGCTTTGTCCTCAGTTTCAGTTTGACTGACTCATGAAAAACTCTCTCAACAGTGTCCTCTGAATGTCCAGATGCCTGCTGAAGAGATAAGAAAGAATTTAATAAAAATATTCATGCACTCCTCTGGTTCAAGTCGCTACAGAAGCAAGATGTGAACACAACACTGACATATCTTCACCTTGTTAATATGATATGATCCACCTGATGAAAGTCCAATATTCTCTCTCTTTTAGCTCTGTTTTTGGTCTCCACCACCCCCTGAGGGAAATATCTGTCTCTTTAGCTGCTAAATGCTCCACTATGTTCACCAGCTGGTCTCTAACTGTGTCTGACTGCTGTTTGCCGCTGAGCAGGTAGTGCACGGTGGGTTTATCAGGCCCTAATGCGGCTGAAAACCACACTGAGACTGAGACTGAAGGGCTGTAAAAACCAAAACAAAGAGCTGAAAGATGCAAAAACGCTCTGTAGAGCTGCAGTCAGGTGATATTTCTCTGGCATTCATCACTGCGGGCGACCGATATCACATTACACATTTGATTATAATAAAAAAATTAATTATAGGCGCTATATTCTCCTAAAACATGGCAAAACAGATCATCACTCAAAGATGAGGCAGGACAGTGATCTGGATACAAGGCTTAATATTTGGTTGAAGATGCAAATATATAATTGATAACAGGTATTCATGAATCTTTTCAGGTTACACCGTTAATAATATTGCCATCACTACAGCATTTCTAATTCATTTGTTAGAAAATCTTTATTATGGAAGGCACAATGACCAATTCCCTTTATTCTAATGCTACCAAATGCCTTTAATCTTTCTTTTGAAGCTCCTTTGAGACTTTATGTCCCCTAAACTTCTGACACCAAACCTTCCCACTTCTAATTAACTCAAGAAAATTCTTGAAAAATGTGAAGTTGCACTAAAATCAGTTCCTTTTCAGAAAAAACATCACATAACACACGTTACCAAACTTTGTTAAAACTCATTAGAGGATTGAAAAAGATCTGACAAATCTGGACATTTTTACAGCTTTTTTTCTGTCAGTTGTAAGAAACTTTCCTATTCTTAGTAATGTGTTGCTCAGCCCAACACCAGAGGGGGAAAAATCATTTGTTGGTGGTGTTTTCTTGTGCAGCGGTGATGTCAACCGTCCTCTGGGTTCAGCCCTAAACCAACACTGATTAATAATTTATGGATCATCCCATTATGCCACTTTACACAGTTCAAAGGCTGCGCATTTGCATCCCAATTTGTTCACTCTGGTATAAAGACACGCTCAGCCTTTTTGCATCAGTATTTCTCTTATAAATGGAATTTGGGACGGTCTGTCCTCACATCAGCGGATAAAGAAGATTAAAGTGCGGGCATCCTGCGTTCCCTCCCTCCTCCTCCTCCCCTCTCCTCCCTCCTCCTTCCATCTCCAGCTCGGCTTCGGGGCTTTGATGTGTCTCGTGATGCTTCTGAGGAAGGCAGACATGAAATACAGTCGAGTTACATCCAGAGAAAGGACTCGACACGTAGAATCAGGGTGTGTAAAGAGGGTTTTTATTCGGTTGATGAAAAAGAAACAAACAAAAGACTGATGTAGAACTGCAGCAGATATTAACAAGCGGTTTTACAAATTATTTCTTATTTTTCAACACAAATTCTTGTCACTAGTTCGTAATTTAACTTTTGGATAATCAGTTTAACCTGGATGAGCGTTTGTTCAGTGACTCCCTGAAATCCAATTATTTATTATGTAACATTTAAAATCCACATAAAGGGAATAACAGACAATAAAAATTACAATAAACTAATTATTATTCCAACTTATTGTACTTTTATTTGTATGTGTATTTCTTAGGGTTTTGATTGTAAGATGTGAATCAGAAAATCAGAAAATAAAGGCTGTTGTCAGTTGACGGTGGATTTTATATTCAAAACTGTTCAAACTTTGTTGGGGATCCAAAACTTTTCAAAGATACCAAATATGTCAGGCTGAATTTTGGGTAAAATTGTATAAAATGGTGCAGAAGACATCAAGAATAAAACCATTTGATTGAATGGTGCAGCCATAAAAATCATGGAGTCTTGGTTTAAACATCATGTAACTTCAATGAAGAACTGGAACAAACTGATACAGAATATTTACGATCCTTTCAGTCAGTGTGGAATAAGATGATTTTAAGAACCATGCAGCTACTTAAAGGGCGGTGAAAAGGGAAAACTGGATGTTAAAGGTTCAGAATCCCCCAAAACCAAAAGTTTCTTTTGATTAATTTTCCTTTAACAAACCTCTACACAAACCGTTTCTTTGTGGTTTTCAAAGTAGCTAAAAGATTTTTTTCCACTTAACATAAAAGTGTCGCCTAAACCCTCAAAAATCTATTTGTTGTGAACAAACAAAGGCATCTTCTTCGAGTGAGTGAAAAGAATAAAGGTTAAAAGGATAAAACTTTTTTTTCCAAAAATAAGAAAATCGACAACGACGACAAAGCAACAGGAGGTAAGTTGAGAAACGCACCATTAACATCCTGCTGAAAGGAAGCTGAGCTGCATTAAATGTCACTGCATACATCTGCTTTCTGTGCTTACAAATGACTATTGATTGTGAGCCTGACACACTCGGCCCGAACTCCTTTATTTACAGGTTTTGGTTTTCAAGCTGTTTTTAGTGTGATAACGCTCCGAGCGGCGGGGCCAAACAAAAGCCGAGCGGAGCGGCCGCCGCTCGCTGCTGCTGGCTCGCCACTTGTTTTTGTGAATCCCTCCACATCGCCAGTATCCGGGCAGATATGTACAGTCTCCCTGCCTGTCTCATTTCAATTGGCCTCCATCTGTTTTGTCTATCCATGAAAAGGTCTATTATGATCCTCTGCTCTTTGTACAAATGGACTGCTAAGCGGATAGGGACCCCCACCACCCCTCCTCATTGACACCCCCTCCCTGAAACATTAGCCCTGGATTCCAAGGAGCTCGTCCTGCCACTGCTTTAATTATCCAGCGCCAGTGGAGGGATCTTAATTTTAACGAGTTTTAAAATGCTCCGTCTTCAGATTCGCTGCAGAAAAGAAGCAGAGAGGGTGGGGGGAGGGTTAGTGGGCTCTTTATTAACCCTACAGTGACTAGCTAATGTGATTGAAGTGGAACCACCTGGCGGGGGGAACTGTATAGTCAGCTGCCACTGAAGGCCAGCGAATGGGGAGGACCAGGTGCTGCGCTCCAGCCTCTTAATTGTTGCCATGTAATAGCTTGCTTCAGTGCACAGTACGGCTTGGGGCTAGGATTAAAAAAAGCTGTTGCTGCTAGCTAGCACACAGAAGTCCATTTTCTTTCACTACAACCCCCCCGCCTCTCTTAACCCCCCTACTGCAACACACACACACAGACAGACAGACAGACAGACACACACTCCTTCAGTTGTAATGAAAGAAAAAGCGAAGGGACTCAGGGAGGAGGGGATGAAAGGAGGCCAGGAGTGCTGTTTTTATTTGGTTACGTGGCTCGAGGAGGCTATCTGAGGTGAACAGCCACCGTGTCTGGGGGTTTGGATGCGTCTCTATCTGCTCCTGGATGACAACAAGGCTTGAAAGCGGCTGGATGGAGCAGAATATCTGCCTCCAGCAAATCTGACTCCTGAACTCTGGAAGCCACCGAGGTCCAAATCTCAGCCAGGAAAGTGCACGAGTAATTCTTCTCTATCAACTAGAAAGAGCGTAACCTTCTGCTAAGGCTGCACAATCCTCTTAATTGTTTCTCTAAAAATAAATCAAATATTTAGTTTATAATAAAAACAGTTTCAATCTGTATTAAAATATGCATACCCATAGAAAAACACTGTTTCATTCCAGTACATGCAGCAGTTCAAAATGTTTCACTATGTTACCAAGCTTTTTAAAAATTCCTGAATGCACCTAAAAGAATCCCTGGTTCCTTGACCTACAACCACATTTTTCTAAAAAAAAGTAGTTCTGTTTGAGATATTCAGCACTGCAGCCTCACAGACAGAAGGTCCTGGGTTTGAAGGACCCGTTAGGTATTAGGTAATACTCCTGGTAGTGGTAGGTAGTGGACTGTTGGTCTGCTTTGTATTTTCCCAGTGCCACTAAACAGTTAGGATGGGTTAAATGCAGGTATATTTACAAATTTTACAATTTTGTCCCACTGATGGCTGTTCTGATGTACATACAGATACACTTTCTGCTAATTTCCACAAGCGCCAACATTTGCACTAGAAAAGCAAAACGGATGCTTGTTTTAAAGAGATATAGTGTGACGAGATTCATCGCTACCTGTAGCTTTATAATTCCTCTTTAAAGCTGTAGTAGCTGATATTTTTTATGAGAACAATGGGTGAAATGACTCTGTGTAATGTAAGAGGAGAATCCTTACCAAACTCTGCAGTTTCGCTCAGCTCTACGGAGCTTTTTAGCCTCTTTTAGCACAGACTTTTGGTTTGATGGCACATTTTCTGTCTGGTTCAGTCCCAGACAGACACAGTTAGAAACTAGCTGGTGAAGTAATGTGAAACATTTAGCAGCTAAAGAGACAGATATTTCCCTCAGGAGGTGGTGGAGACCAAAAACAGAGCTAAAAGAGAGAGAATATTGGACTTTCAGTCATCAGGTGTGGATGCTGATGGATGACTTGTTCCATTAAACACAACAAAGAAAGGAGCTTTTCTTCTTTTTGTCAAGAGGTCGCCATTTTGATTTCTGTGGAACGTGTCTGCTGCTGTCCATTTTGGAATATGCAATATCAAACATAAACATGTTACATGTACCAGACACAATTAAACTATAATCAGGACCCTAACACTATCATATAAGAATGCAGCTTATATCTCTGAAGTATTATAAGTGTGGTCAAAATCAGCTGTCGGCTGATTAATAAAGTATTCACAAAATAAAATAAAAACCTCTTTGCCCAAGGTAAATGTTTCTTTTACAGATGTCAGTTGTAAACTGGGGGAAGCAGAAACATGTTGATTTGATGAAAATATTAGCAAACAGTTGCTTATTCACACGTCCAGTCAGGAGCAACATCATCTTTCATCTGAGGCTGATTTTTCGTCCACCTGATGAAGTCCAATATTCTCTCTTCTTTTAGCTCTGTTTTTGGTTTCCACAAACTCCTGAGGGAAATATCTGTCTCTTTAGCCGCTAAATGCTCCACCATGTTCACCAGGTAGTCGTTAACTGTCTGTCTGCTGTACGGTGGCTTTTTAGAGTTTTTAAAGTTTTTAGAGTGAACCAGAACAGTAAAATTGTGGCCGGACAGATAAACAATGAGCTGAAACTCACTATAAAGCTCTGTAAAGCCAAGAGGAGCTGCAGATTCAGCTGATAACTCTCTGTAGGTCACTCCCAGAGACACCCAACACATTGTTATTTCATACTGTGCATTGTTATTATAAAAATATCGATTCTAGCTGCTTTAAGAAAACTCTTTCTGTCTTTTATTGGATAAACTTCTGTGATGTGGAATGAAAAATCTGAACTATGTCCTTTTTCGTGTGTCTCTGTCCTGCAAATCAAACTTCAGCACTCATTTTCTTCCTGTATTCGAATTCTCAAGTGATCATGTCTGATGAAAACTGGTGTGTTTTTCCACCAGTAGTTTTATCGTACAGTGTATCTACTATTTCAGTCGAAGTGTGAGAGCTCAGACAGACTGTAGATGTAACATAATCTTCCTGAGTGCGACTGTGGCCGCAGATGGAGCTGATGCACTGAGGAGGATCAGCAGGAGGAGGCTGAGTGCTGCTGTGTTCAGGGACCTTCAGCCTCCCCGCTGCACCGGCTGCCAGGTTACCGTCCACAGGGCCCGACTGCCTGATCTCCTGCGGGACCCGGGGCCGGGAGGAGCCCGGCTGGGACTGAAGCGGCAGCAGCGGGATTATTCTACTTACAGACAACAGAACAACACAGTGAATGTTTAGGAGGGATGAGAGCCTTTTAGTTGTAAAAGCAAAGAGTAAATGAGTGCTGTGAGCATCGTACTACAAAGACACAAAGATACATTATACTACAAAGAAATACAGAGTGTCAACATATACATCAAGGGTGGAAGGGGGTTCGCTTCAAATGCTGTTGTTATTGTAAATGAGAGGCTTTTCTAAGTCCATTCTAAAGTTAGTAATCCAGCTTTCACTTTCAGGATGTGACAAATAATTAATTTCTTCACTGATTCATTTTTTATTCTAGAAAACATCAAGAAAAAAATAAAAAGAAGAGTCCAAAACCCCAAAGATATCCAAGTAACAGTGATACTACCCGGAGAAAAGTACGAAAGCTCCAAAGCGTTTGATATTAAATGAATAAATAAATAATTATGAAAGAAATAATCACATGAATGAAACAATAATTTGTGAAATAATTTAAGAAATGATTACAGCCAGGCTTACAGCTCTGTGAGGCTGTGAGCTAAATGCTAACATCAGCATGCTAACATGCTGATGTTAAGCCGTCACAAACCCACAATACATATTAAAATGTTGAATTGGTGATGGAGCTAGAAGAAAAGTCAACTTGTTACAATTCATCCTCTGGGGAACATGAATGTCTGCACCAAATTTGATGGTGATCCATCCAACAGTTGTCGAGATATTTCACTCAAAGCCACAAATGTCAACCTCATGATGGCGCTACAGGAAAAGCCAGACAATCACCAAAGTGGATAGGATTCATCCTCTGGGAACCATGAATGTCTGCACCAATTTTAATGACAATCCATGAGATGGTTGTTGAGATATGGCAGTCTGGACCAAAGTGGTGGACCGACCAACGGACCGACGTTTCCATCCAATAGTTCCAATAGTAGGCAACCTGTACAGGTGTACAGGTGTCATTTACATCACACTGTGAGCCAGAACGCCTCCAGTTGTGGTCTGATCTGATAAACTGCAATATTTAGGTGTTCTGCGTGTGTTTACACCTGACTTATAATGACTTTGTCCTTATATAAGATTACGTGTTAACCACAAGTGTAAATGGGCATCAAAAGAACTATTTACTTGAGTAGTTTTCAACGTGAAGCATTTTACTTCTACTTGAAGAACACTGACGTGAATCAAGAGCACTTCTACACCTTATTACACTTTCCGCACCTGTATATATCTAAACATAAAGTGAAACATTGATAAATCACATGTTAAAGCATACAAATGTCTGGCGAACCTTGATGGAGCAGAGTGGCATCATTAAGAAGCTCAATACGCGGACCGGAGCACACACGAAGCTACATTTCACTCTGTAATGCTGTTTGAAATATACTTTGAGATTTAATGCAGTTCCTTTGAGAGCATCTCTCTTTCTGTGAAACATTTGCAGAGCTAAAACTGCAATCTGCAGAAATTTTAAGTGCTCTCCAAAGCACTTCTGTCATGTTGTGCAATGTATAATAAGGAATTCATTTCCTCGGCTGCTGTATCCTTGTGCGACACACATGAAAGCATTTAATCAGAGAGTGCAGGAAAACCCAGGAGAGGAGAGAAAAATAAAGAAATAACAACAAAGGATGATGACAGGAATGAAATTGAACTTCAAATCCTCTCAAACGACCTCTAAGTTGTCTGTCAGTCATATGCGTCCATGTTTGCAAACGGATGACTGGAATACTTGCAGCTTTAATACTCTGAGCCAGCTTCATCCTGCCGGTGCTCAGCTGCCTTTGAGGGGAATGTATCTATAAAATGTCTCAGGGAGCCGTCTCTCCATTTGACAGCCCTTCGGGAGAACAAAGGCTCAGCACTAATGCAGCACAGATCAACCGCCTGCTTTTCTATTGAGCAAGGTGCCAAGATGCACTCGCTTTTAAAGCCGCAGCGCCCGACGCCGGCCACGAGGGACCGTCTTCAAAGCCTAATGCAAAGTGAGTCATCCACCACCCGGCTCATATTAAGTCCCCCTTTAATTCAGCCCCCTTTGGTTAATTATTTGCTATTGTGTTTTACCCATCTGAGCCCGTGTCAACAATCAAAAAATAAGTTGGAAAAGGGCGGTTTAGTGATGGAGGGAGAGCTAAAAGCACAGCAGCCCGGAAAAATGTGGGACGGCGCGGGGGTTGTGCAGCCATCTGTGACCCCTGCGCCTCGCCAAACACTGACAACCAGCAGGTCCCATGTGGCCGACCGGGTTCTGCCGGGTGTCACCCTCTTGTTGCTATTTTGTTGTTGTTATTTATTTACAGAAGCAGTCAGATGAGATGATGAGGAGAGAGCTTTGCCTCGGCTGCCAGGAGCAGCCAGGGAGTTGTTGTTGGAGGAGAGGTTTTTTTTTGGTGGGGGGGTGATTTGGCAACAACGTGGCGTCCACCGGAGAGCTGGTCCAGCCAGCGGACAGAGGGAGAGCGGGGCCGAGCCATCTGTGGGACAGACATGGTAGACGTGTCTCAAACGGTGCCAGGAAGTGATGGCACTGAGGCCGATTTTCATCTTGACTGGATCCACGTTAAGTCACACTGTTCTGAATAGCGGAGGTGGAAGTAACGAATTACATTCACTCTCGTTACTGTAAAAAAGTTGTGTACTAAAAATCGGTTATTTTGTACAGTATTCTTTATCTCTTGTACTTCACTACATTTCAAGTCACATCTGTAAGAGTAAGAACAAAAGTCACATGAAAAACCGTGCGAGATAACCGTGCAAGTTAGAAGTTCATCTTTACGTCTCAACATCATTTTGTCCTTAAAGGTGAGATCAAAAATCAGAAAGTCACACACTGTTGGCAGCTCACAACTAGAACAGGTCAAATTTTAAACCAACGAAGACTTTCCTCGGCCCCTAATAAGGATCCTCATCAGGTAGACCCACAGGGATCTGTTTGGATCATTTCTGATCCACTTGTGGACGTGGACCTGTGCAGAGGGACAGATTTTAAGATGAAATAATTTCACTTGTTTCAAATTTGGGTTCAGTTGTTTCTGGAATTTTCTAGAAAACTTTGAGTATTCTCAAACGAGTGATTAATGGATTGTTTTGTTTGTTTGCTTGTTTGTTTTTTTTACCACTTGGGGCGTTCATTTGGTGTCGTGTTTGTGTCCGTGTACCCGTGTTTGTGAGAGTGAACCAAAACAGTAAAGTTGTGGGCCGTAAAACCAAAACAAAGAGCTGAAGGGCACTAAAACGCTCTGTAGACGTCATCACAATGAGCGACTCCTTTCACATTTGTATCCATGTTATTGATTATCGCAGCTTTAAGTGTTAAAATGAAATAAAACAACTTGTTCAGATTAATACGTTTGCAGAGTGAAACTGTTCGCTGGGATGGGGAGCAACTATGATTCAGTCACTGCTTTTCTTGAGCGCAGCGTGTTTCTCCACCGACGCTGTGAAGACATCTATGGAAAACAACAGGTGCAGGTGTTTCGTACTTGCAGAATAATTATTTCTCTTACATTTTACACTTCTTCTGATGAAAAGTAAAACAAGGTTGTCTGCGTCAATTTGTATCGTCATTCTTCTTAAAATTTATTTTGCATCATTTTAGCTGCTAAACATCAATTTTAGTAGCTTTTCATACATTTTCATACTTTCAACAACGCTGTCTCCTAGAGATTCAGTGGACTTTGACACCAGAGACCAGAAACCTGAGTCCCATTCGTGGTTGGGTTTAGGCAACAAAAGCACTTAGGTTAGCGTTAGGGAAAGATTGTTTCAGTTAAACGTTGATAAATACGTCTTGTCTTGTGCTTCAAGGCACTGCAGACTTTGTCTGTATTAAACCAGACCACAAACTTTCCCTAACCTTAACTAAATAGCTTTTGTTGCCTAAACTTAACCATAAAATGTTTAATAATGTCATTATGAGCAGATATTTGGGCAGAAAACAAATGAAATACATTAATGAAACGTTCACTTTCAACTTCTCCTCATTATGTTAAGAGAAAACATAATCCGGTCTGTACTACGTGTATTCACTGTTACAAATGAATGGAAATGGTGAACTGACCAACAAGTTTCCACTAAGCTCAGGACCACCGGCCTGAACACACTTCACCTTCAGTCAACAGACTCGAGATGATCCCCTCCCAGAAACAACACAGTGCCTTTGTCCCTGCACATTGAACACTCCCTCAGCAGCCGTATGATGCTGCATGTAACTTCAGGAGAGCAGAATGCTGATGTAGAGTGAGAGAATGTCCCCGAGGTTCAATTACCAAGCCGCCACAGGTCCTCTCAGCCTTCATTAGCTGCCTGCTGGAGCAGACGCTCCTTCCACAGACCCGGTGTGGTTGTTGTATTGTGCCGAACCTCGGGGAGATGCCTTTCTCTCCTCTCTGCTCTCTAATGATCACACGGAAAGCTTTCTCAGAACTCGGAGGCGCTGCTGTGTGCTGTTATGTGGTTTGTTAATACAGCGGGGAGGGTCTCGTCAGCCTCCTCTGCGTCTCCCTGCCGCCTCGGCACGAACTGTTCCCGTCGTTCCCACCAGAACGGTTAACTAGACGCCCGGGTGTTGGCATGCCCAGACAGGGTGGAGGCTGATCAGCGCTCAGCGGGAAGGAGAGGGTCACACAGACTCCAAGCTGCAGCTTTTGTTTTTGAGGAGTAAGTACAGTGTCAGCTCGACAAGTGAATACACCAACATTCAATCCAATCAGACCGACCGGAGGTCAGTTTGCAACTCCCCATTGTGGCAGTGAGCTGACGCACATTACAGTCGACTTTTAATCATTTCCAGTCTTTCTAACAGTTTTTTAATCCAACAACAAAAGGGAGCCAACATATTCAGTCAGAATAACATGAACAAAGGACAACATAGTAAATTGTAAATGAGGTCTTGCCTTAATCATTGAGGATTTTGGAGGCTCTTGTTTTTGCTGTGTAGTTTATAAGATATAAGTTTTTATATATACAGTTTCTGTTGGTCAGCTTGCCGGCCTAATGCAATACAAGGTTGTAAGTTTGAGTCAGCGATATTGGGAATGTCTGACAGCTGCGATATCTCCCATTTGGCGAAAACAACTACAGGCAAGTCAACAAACGTGCAGAACCACCATTACGAGCAGTTCATACAATCCCATACTCGCTCTAATTCAGTTGACAATAAAACAGCTAATTTAGGGTAATTCTGTCCTGTGACGGCAAGACTAGCAACAGATGTCGCCATTGAGGATTAATGCGTTAACGCTCCCGAGCCAAAATAACGGGAGGTTTTCTGATTCTCACCATTTCGCCGACATTATGTGAATGCAGCAGAAGACAAAGTTCAGAAAGGAGAACGATCATGTTTGTGTGTAAAGAATTTGCACATATTTGTCTTGAGACCAAGAATAAGGAGACATATATACATAAATATTGCACTTTTTGCTCCACCACATTCAGTCACTAGTTATTTTACTACTACTTAAGACTTTACATACATCATACACATCAGCTTATAAAATATTATGGATTGTTGTAAATTAAACTACCATGATAAATAAAGCAGTTAAAAATGACCTCAACCAACTCCAACTATAAAATGCTGCTTTAATGCATCAATGATAATAAATCAATAATACAATAGAGTAATATAACATCAGGAAAGGGGCCATTCTGCATGAATACTCTTATTTTAAAAACTATAATAATAATATAACATTCCTAAAACCTAAAATCTAATCTTATTTTCTCATTTACAACTTTCAAAGATCATCTTCATCTTGTTTTTAACTCATCTCAGTTTTCCTCCAGAATATATTATAATGAAGAATCCTCATTTTCACCGTCACTGAATATCATCCATGAGAAACACTGACAATCGCATTTAGCAGCAATCAAGCCTCATCTCTGTTACAGCAGCGCCTTAATTTCCTAAACCCTGGATGCAGATGAAAATTTAATCTGCTCACTTATTTGGGTAATGGAGATGGAAATGAGATTATGCCGTATCTCAGCTCCGAGCCATCTGGGACAAGACTGCTTGTAACTTTCAGCCCCACGGAGTCCTTTAGATCCAGGAGCTGGTGAAAGTACGAGCAGGAGAGTTTGTGTGAACCAGGTTTTAACTTCCTGAAATATGACATTCAGACTAAATGATCATTCTGTTCCTCTGTTATTCAGTCTGACATTGCCTTCATATTGTTTTACTATAACTAAGGCAGATGCTATTTGCACCCGGGCACACATTAGATACTTAAGGCTATTAAACATGTGGTTAACGTTTTGAAAGAGTCTATTTTAACCCAAACTATGATCTTTTCCTAAGCCTAACCGAGTAGTTTTGTTGCCTAAACCTAACCAAACTGCGACTGAAGCCAGTGTTTACGTTTTTTGCGGAGCCGGGGGGGCGGGAGGTGACGGGGCCAGGTGCAAATAGCTGAATAGCTGCCATGTGCCTATTCGTACCCGGGTGCAAATAAACACTCCATATAAGTAATAGCTTTCGCCCGGCCTTTACAGCGCATGTCACCGAATTTTAAGCTCATTGATTGGATTATTCTGGACCAAAATGCACCTTGGGAGTCGTAGTTAACTTCTCCCTTTAAGTTTTTATGTGCCCGTTTGTACCTTCAGCGTTTCATCAAAAAAACAAATGTTTTCTAAGTTGTCAGTCCTTTCCACTGATGCATCAACCGAGTTTCATACCGATCCAAGCCAGTGAAGTGCTCCAACTGTGAATCCCGTAACATTATCTGTGGGAAAAATGATTTCCCATGTTGCAACTCTACGGAGAGTGTCCTGATGAAGAAAGATAAAAGGTGGTGAGAATAAGAATTAAGAGTTCCCTCCACCTGGTCTTCATTGTTTTCCTGCCTCAGGACATCATCACTGTTATAACATTTACCATGAAACAAATGGGAGGCCGTGTTTAATTAGCTCAAGATAATAAAATTATTAAACACTGTGCCTGTGCAACATAGGGAGAGTATTATCATTTAGCAGACAGCAGTGGTGGAAAGTAGCTTGGTACATATACTCCTACTGTACTTAAGTACAATTTTGAGGTACTCGTACTTTACTTGAGTATTTCCATTTTAGCACTAAATTTCAAAGGGAAGTATTGTGTTTTTTTTACTTCATTATACTTATTTTAAAGCTTTAGTCATAGTTACTTTGCATATTAAACCCACACCCACACAGGTGTTTTCAGTCAGTCTGATTAGACTGATGTTGAGAATTATGTGATTTCACCAAATTCTATGCACTAAAGCCGTGTTTCCACCAAGCAGTCCAGTCCAGTCCAGTTCAGTTCGTTACACATTAGAACAGTTATTTTCCCGTTTCCATTGTCAAAAGTTGTGGATGGTACCAATAGAGCCGCTCCATGCTGTCCCGTTTTTTCGTTACCCCTCTGTTGGGGTACCTAGCACACTGACCCAGGACTTAAAGGTGGAGCTAGAAACACTGCAGTCCGCTGACTGGTCAACAGAATTGTCACTCTACTTACGTGCAGAGGTGTCGTGCTGCCGGAGCGCACTGGATCGACTCTCCACCATTTTATTTTTTACAAGTGAGGAAATATGTATAATATTCTCAGTTTGCATAATCATTGCGCATTTTTAAACGCTTTAAGATCCAATCATCACTGCAGCGTATGTCATGCAAGAGAGCCATTAAAACCAAAGGGAATGGCCAAAGTTGTCATATTGACATTTAAGGTGTGTTGATTGATTTATGACGTCAACTAATGTACTGAGTAACATGCAAGAAAACATTCCACCTTAAAAGTCGCCGGTACAGCTGGCGGTGTTGCCTTTGATCGGCACAGTGAATTAAAGTATTTTTTCTCCAGTCTGCAGCTGGTTAACGTTAACTAGTAAAGATGAAACGGCAGATAAACATAATTATTTGCAACTTTTGCAACTTTTCCTCAGAATGGATGTTTTGAATGCGGCTTCATTTGCTCGGCACAAGTAAGTAAATGAAATCATCTGCTTAATGTGACGTGGTTGACTCCATTGCCATCCGGTTACAACCACGCCTACATTTAAGAGTACTGTCTGTGGTGGAAATGCAAAACAGACAAAGTGTTTAGTGGAAACGAGGCTCAAGACTAGCTAACTGGGTAAGTTGCCCCGCCCCAACAGGTACAACAAAAGTCTGGGGGAGCTGTCAATTAAGCACAGCACTAATTAATACATATAAATTATATGATACCTTTAAAAAATATGATGCATTACTACTAATTAAATTACCAAACAGTACAATAGTGACATTTGCTCTAACTTGACCAGCTACAACATTAAAATGATTCTTATACTTGAATAAATCAGTAATATATAATAACACTGACAGGGTCCAGTCTGCATCATGAAACTTTTACTTTTGATACTTTAAGTACATTTTTCTGATAAAACTTTACTGTAATTTTACTTAAATAATACACACTCAATAGTTTACTCTATAGTGAGCAGTAAAGTGAGATTTCAGGCACTTATTATTATTCATTGTTATTTTTCGTCATCATTTACAGGCGTAGAGTCGCACAGTGGTAAATTTGGCATCTTTAAGTGGCACTGCATTGTGGGATTGTTAGCAGAAAGTAGTGTACATACCAAAAAAAGTAAATAAGGAGTAAATTTCAGATTTTCAGACACAGAAAAGACTGTCATGTTGAGTTTGTATTTATTTCAGTTAATGTCAGTGTATCCTGAGCAGTGATTCAGAGCAGTTTCAGGTTAAATCGCGTGGGCAACACTTCATGTGTGGAAGCAGTTCCTAATTCCCTCATATGATACAGCGTGTTAATAATAAGTCACATTTCGATGTGCTGGTAGCCGTATATTTGATTTTGGACGGAGCCAGGCAAGATGTTTCCTCCTGATTCCAGTTTTTATGCCACGCTACAGGCTAAATATGTCCCAACACCAGCTCCATATGTAAAGCAAAGACATGAGATTGATATCGATCCGCTCATCTCGATCCCGTATTTCCCTAAACGTAGCATATTGGTCCTCCTGTCCTCCAATGGCTCTTAATTTCATTATGATGTGTATATTTTTCTGTGCAAGTGATCACTGACATCCAGGTGTATTGACTCAGGCAGGAAGGGATGTGTGCTCTGCCCGTCTGGGGCGGCGTGCCTCTATAGCTGCACCACACTGAGCCCCCTGTGAATGGCTTCATATTTAGAGGCCAATTATCTCTCTGAGGGAGGGTCGGCGTGACCGCAGGCCTCTCGAGCATGTTACAGGAAGGTCAGCGTCGTCGATGGGGGCTAATTAAGCAACCGTCGCTCAAGAGGCAGTGGAGTGTGAGTCACCCGGTACTTTACCCATCAGAGGAATGTCTTGTTTCTTGAATTCAAGGACATATCTGCTTCTCAAAGCGGAGACGGTTTCCTCGAGCGTGCTTGAACTGTTACGCAAACACTTCAAAATGCCCCCGGTGGAATCTTCTCCTTGCTTGGGATCACTTCTTTTTACTCATGTTTACAGTTAACATTACGCTGGAAGAAGTACAGGATAATTCAAGGTTAAAGAAGACAGAAGCACAGCTCTCTCCATCGAATGATTGTTTCAAAGACTGGTGAAAGATAACGACCTGTCAAAGGCCAGAGGACTTTGTGTCCTTACATCATCTTTGAGGTGAGAGACTTCTCGTCATGGTCTGCCATTGCAATAATCCCCTTGCCTGCAGCTCCATTAGGCAATGAAACAAGTTGTCCAACTGTGTGGTTGGAGGGGGTTAATCCGGCAGCAGCTCCTCTGTGAAAGGCCTCAGCTGCCACCATCCCAAACCTTTTGAAACCTCTGTCAGTTTATGGGGACTTCAGACGACCCTTTCTCCCTGACCCTTATTGATTCAGGTCTGCACCGCGCCCTCTTCAACTCCCCACCCACCCACACACACACACACATGCTGTCTCCAAAGAGCTCAGGCCCTCGAGCTACAACACTGGGGTGCCATAATGTTTCAATTACTGATGCCTGTCATTGTTCGGGCGTGACAGGAGAGATCCATTTGAGCAGTCTGGCTCCACAATTCTGTATTTTAGAAAAGAAATATATTATCTGAAGTCTTATTATGTTTTGCCATCAATAGTTTTGCTATTAATGTTTAATCAAACGACTGAAATGTGAAAAGGAGAACTTGCTGTGCCACAATCACTGAGAATCATCATCAACGCTGTTTAGCCTCGTTTAGCTCATTGTTTTGGTTTTTACGTCACATTCACTGTACAGTTCGGTCTCAGCTCGCTCATCAGCCTCGTTTCCAGCAGCAGGCAGCTGTTTTTAAGCAATCAAGCTCTGATAGACCCATTGTACACTACCTACTGCGCACCAATCAGCAGACAGACACAGTTAGAGAGTATCTGGTGAACATAGTGGAGCATTTAGCAGGTAAAGAGACAAATATTTCCCCCAGGAAGTTGTGGAGAGCAAAAACAGAGCTAAAAGAGAGAGAACTGTTAGCTAACGTGAGCCGTAAGAACTTTATAGTGTGATAATTTGTCAGGGCTCTCAGTCTGACAGCTTGATTTGACGTTTCTTGCCCCCTTTTGGCCAAAAATTGATTAATACAGCTTTAAAGTCTCAAAAACAAATGAAGGAACTGTAACGGGGATGGTGCAGAACAGGCAGAAACCCACAAGCACGGCTCAAGATAAGAGTAAAGAAGGCCAAAGAAGGCAAACTTAACCAGGGAAGGGGCAAGCTAAGAATCAAAGCCCGGGAAATCAGCCCGGTGGGGTCAAGTAACGAGAGACAACTGCGCTGGGATGATTTGCTCAATGTAAAAGACAATCTGGAAAAGGACCAGTGGAAGTGGGCTGTATACTGTATATGCTATTGAGGTAATCAGAAGTAATGGGGAGCAGGTGAGTAAGTGTGTGGACAGGTAGAGAAAGGGGTGGGAAAGGGGTTATAAGACGGCAGTTACAGGTGGAATGAATGAATGATCAGGACGGGATTCATGCCTGTTATCAACCAAACACTGAAAGATCAGTGTCTTTAACCTCAAACAATGTATTGATTTTAGGATGATGCGAGTAAGTTAACGTTTAGGGCTGCAGCTAATAATTATTCATATATCGATTAACCTGCTGATTATTTTCTCAATTGATGAGAAAATCACAATTTCCTAAAGACTAAATTGTCAAATTGCTTGTTTTGTGTTTTGGACCAAAGATTTATGATCACAATGATGTAAAACAGAGAAAGGCAGCAAATTCTCACAACTGAGAAGCTGGAAAAAGAGAATATTTGGTGTATTTCCATGAAAACTACTTAAACGATTTTTCGATTATCAAAATAGTTGCAGATTATTTTTCTGTCGATCGACTAATTGATTCATCAACTCATATTTTTAACGTTTGTTTTCAACTTCACGTGTGACAACTTTATTTTCATGTAATAGTAAGAAAGCACATGTGCTTTAAAATCACGTGGAAGTTTCCCATTTGACTTTAATGGAAGCCTGAATTTGCTGTATGCGTCCACCTGAGACAAACATAGCTCCACTCATTTCTGCAGAGGGGTCAGAGGTCACGGACGGCCATGTGAGCAGGTGGAGGTTCAGCGTTTTGCTCAAGGACAACGTGGGATGTTTTATACTCAGATATGTCCATTAAAGTAAACCCTCATAAGGTTCGTTCCTTCAACCGCTCTTCCAAGAACGAGAATCCCAAATAGATGTACGTGACTTGAATGCCTCTGTCCTGGATCAATACTCGCCTGAGGGAGCGTGGCGGGTCTCCTCGCTCCTCCTGAGTACATGTAACATACCGGCTGCTCGTCCATCAGTGGCTCATTTCTGAGAAACCGAATCTGAAAAGCTCTGTTCCTATGGAGGTCAAGGACCCCGGTTCATTTTAAATCAGTTACTGCAGTTACATGCAGGCATTTGGGGAAATTATTTCACTAATTGAAGTTTATCTGTCATTATTTTTAAAACACAGATGGTTCAGTACTGAAAACTGAGCTTTTTTATTTATTTATTTTTAACAAAGCTGTTAGGATGACTCATAACATAAAAGCAAACCCATAATGTGTTCACTTTAATTCCAGCAATCATTTGTTTGGAGTGGGTGTCAATTTTCTGAAAATGGCAGTTTGTAAAGTCCTCATTTAGGCTTTTTATATAATTGTCATAAAATGTTGTAATACTGTACATTGTAGAAATGTGTGGTTTTGTGATGAGACTTTGGTTGCTATAGCAGCTGGTTAATGCTCTGTTATGAGCCCCAATTCGTTCTGACGCTTCCAATACAATAAAACATGAAGCTGCAACTAAACAGGGCAGACGTTTGTCACAATATTTACAACATCGACACCGTATCTGATATCTGAATTTTTTTAAACAGACAAATCCTTTATGCAGCTTTTGGCCAGGTGTGAAAACTGGCAGGGTCACTTATGGCGGGTTCAACTGAGTGCAAAGTGAGTGAAACTGCGTCATCCTGATTGTCCATTCTGTGATTTTACTTTGCTGGTTGGACATCTATTTCCCGTCTGTCCAACCAGGGAGAGGGATCCCTCCTCTGCTGCGCTTCCTGAGGTTTCTTCCATTTTTCCATACAGTTAAAGGTGTTTTCTGGGAGACTTTTTCCTGATCTAAATTGAGGGTTTAAGGACAGAGGTACAGATTGAGAGACAAATTTGAGATTTGTGATTTTGGGCTGTATAAATAAAACTGACTTTGACTTAACTTGCAACAACAACAACAACGCTTTTGAGGAGAGACTGTCCAAATGTGTTTGAAAGTTAAGACACACAAAAGATTTATTCGGAGCAGGTATAAATCTTAGACGCGGTCAAACAACACGTTGACGATGTTGAAGCATACTGAGACTTTTACACTGCTGTCATTCGTATCTTACATGGAAAGCTGATTGCAACTATGCTTTCTTACATTGGTTCCAGTGTGTTTAGCAACATTTTTGCTGAACTATGACTGTTCTGAACATACTGATCATTCAGAAGTACAGTGGAGGAGTGGATTATCCTGCAGGGGCGGTTTGAGAAGTCCATCCATTAACTGACATGAATTCACATTGACCACAGCTGCTGTTATTTGTGGGGGAGGAAACTACACATTTTTCACTGCCACCTGTCAAGTTCAAATGGTAGATAATGGGCAAAGAACCAGTTGAAAGGATGATTCTGTTTTTTCACAACTTGGGTCTCTTTTTGCATTCGCAGGGTGGCCAGGCTCCCCTTTAGAAACAGGGTCAACTTGCAGTAGAAACGCTGCAGGAGGAACCATTTAAGGTGATTCAGATATCTGATTCGGATGCCTCCTGGACGCCTCACTGTGGAGGTATTCTAGGCTCATTCAACTGGTAGAGAGACCCCAGAATTCGCTGGAGGGATTACAAATCCCATCTGGCCTGGGAACGCCTCAGGATTCCCCTAGAAGAGCTGAGGACGTGGCTGGGAAGAAAGACATCTGGGCTACACCTTGCTTAGCCTGGTGGAAAATGGATGGATGTCGTCACCAAAGTAATGACAACCAGGAACATGGCGACGTCGCTTAAAAGGAGTTAGACGGGGCAGGCAGAAGGGTAGCTGAGATCTGGGAGCACAGTCCAGCGGGTCAAGAAACGTGAGCAGTCAAAGGATCAGACAGGTTGTAAACCAGCATCCAGGTTAGTTAAACTTACTTGGAAGAGAGACTGTCCGTTGTAAACATCCATCACAGTTTACAGACCGACTTCTGGTTCAACTTTGACCAACTGTACTTACGTCATTGTGTGCACACAGTTTTCTCTGCAATGAGGGTTTTTTATTATTATTATTATTATTTCAGGTATTCCCACTTTCAGTTTGACCTCCAAATAAAGGGGTTTAGATAATCTGGATAAACTGTTGGCTTGTTTACAATCTGTCTGATCATCCGACTGCTCATATTTTAAGGTCTTTTTACTATGTCAACGTGTTCCCAGATCTCAGCTGTTACTTTGGTGTAGAAATGAGGGCCAAAACATGGAAAATAATACCCAAATTGTGATATACCTAAATTATCTTTTAAAGGGATCATTTAAGGAGAATATTGGGGACGTTGGTGTTTAAGTTTCTTCCTGTCTGCTTTTGTCCATTTTGGTTTCATCAGTGTGTCCCGGCGTCTGTGCCACCAGACAGTTGGACCCCTCCCTCCATCCCTGACCCCTCCCTCTGCTCTGTGGCTCAGGTGTTCCTCTGCTCGGCCTTGCGGAGGTTTCTTTCAGTGATTCGTCATGCCTCGGCCGGGCTGCTGCGCCGGCGTGTGCCAGCTCACCGAGGAGGGCCGGGCCGGCTCGCCAGACGGCCGCTCGGCCCCGACAGCCTGCCGCTGTCAGCCAGGGGCCCAGGAGTCACCGTCGGCCCTGGCAACCGGTCCCCGGCCCCGCCCCATCCAGGGACAAGAATAGGCAGCAAACCCCCCCATGTCCCTTCTCTCTGCAGGCTTTTCATTAGCTGCAGTCATCAGGAGGTTAGGACTGAATGAGACAAGTGGACACACACACACACACACACTCAGTGTGTCAGTGAGTGTTTAACTGTATTGACCAGTGATTAAAGTGAAGCTGTGTTGTGAAGGTCACTGCAGCATCGACATGGAAACGAGCAGATCAACAAACACTCGCTGTTTGAATTCAGACACAATTTTTATTTCATATTTTTGCCTCCATTATATTTTTAATGATTTTTTTAGTGATCCTTATAGTTAATCAACCCGTATCTCTGTTCTTTGCTGATGCAGTTACACAACTGAACACTTACAGATTAATTCTAATTTTATTTTTGAATATATGCAATATTTTAAACCTGGGGGAAAATGACAGATTTATGTTTCAAATGCCAGCACGCAGTCAAAATCTGTCCTTTCTCAGGCATGTGTAAAATTGCATATTTTATCATTTTATGAATAGAAACATTTTCGCTATTCTTGCTTTCTCATTATCAAGAGAAAAAGACGCCCACGCACTAAATAAATGCTCCCAGAAAGGCGATTTATTAAGCACATTTACTGTTTTCAGCATTACCTGATGAACGTCATAATGGTATTTAATAAATCGTCTGTTTGGGAGATTTTGGCCTTATTTCCTCCAAATCTGATATCATGTTGTTTATGAATTATTATACTTCCCTGCTGTTTTATTTTATATGAACTATTTAATGTTTAATTCTATTTGAACTATGCCTTTAATACAGACTTACTCTTCCATAAATGTTTTATGTTGCAGTAATCAGACTTAATATTATAATATTACTTTAGTTATCATTTATCTGTATGGTAAAACGTGTGTGTGTGTGTGTGTGTGTGTCCAGCAGACTGGCAGCATCGGGGGAGATCCAGGCTCATTTACATAATTATGCCCCTGCTTCCTGCAGCGATGAGGAGAGGAGCTGCTGTGACCTCTGATGACCTTTCTTCAGCTGCTCTGGGACTCAAACACCTTCACAGCCAAAACCTCCACCAGAGCACCAACAGTGTCCACAAACACGGTAACGCTGGATTACCTGCTGCGCCGTTTCCTGCGAGTCTCTCGTGCGTACGTAGGTGGGCAGTTTGAATCCTGAGAAGGAATGGACGACCCCGCCACGAACCGCTAAAGAGCAGACCAGAGAAGTGATGACAGAACACATTCAAAGGCTATTGTATCAAAAAAGGTGTGATTTCATTAAAATCTTAAGGATTATAACTTTGAAGCTTAAAGTTATCATCTTTATAAACAATTTTTTACTGTAGTAGCCGTTCAATGTATTTACATTTAATTACCTATATTTATGGTAGTTTTCACTGTTAGTGGCGGAGTCCGCCATTCCCGAGCTGGAAGTGATTCACAGGAAACGATGTAATCCAGCATTACTGTCATTTTATTTCATTTACATCAACTTAAATGTTTATATCAGAGCTGTATTAAGTTACTGTTAATGCCAACCCAACATTTTCTACTGCTGCTGCTTCACATGAAAAGCGTTCAGCTGGTGAAACACAGGGTGGCTTTTATTGTATACTTTACTTTAACAGTCATTTTGGTTGTTTTTCTGACGGTGGATCAGTTTTTAATATTATAGGCAGTAACGGAACAAGAAGCAGCAGCCGCAGTGAGCTGCTGATGTGTGGGGATCTACCTGCAGCATGAAATCAGATCGCGGCTGCCCGTGGCTTGATGGGAGAAGGCAGATTATTCTTTAAAACAACGCACGTTTGTTTGGCTGTAAACACATACACCTGTTTTTTTTCAGGTGAAGCTGCTCAACAAGTGTTTGCTGTAGTATTAAACCACACTTGATGTTACCACGGTAACTACAGACGTCACCAAATCAACCAGGACTGAAATCTTGAGGATTACAACTTTAATATTTAAAATTAATATCTACACTTGAGTGCTGTAGCTTTGATCCTGCGGTCCATACTGACGGCGATTTAGGAATTAAAAATCCCAAATCTTTTGTACTCTTTGTGTGGAGGATGGACTAAATGCTTAAAATGTTAAATCTGTGCGTGCTGCTCAGATTCCTTTGTAGGCAGGTTGTCCGTCTGTCTGCATCCCGCTGGTCTGTTGTTTATCCAACGCTATTGGTCCATGGGAGAGTGTACAAATCTCTGCACCGATGCTAAACAGGCGCGTTTGTTTCATGGCTGACTGTGAAGCAGGATTTCTGCTGAACCAGAATCAGGTTTCCAATGAGAGACGAGCTTCAGTTTGCTCATTAGAAATTCATTCTGAACAGCTTGTTATTATCTTTGGCCTCTGGATGTGTGAATAGATTTACAAGCATTAGGGCCGGGGCATTGTGTGGGGCATGTGTGGAGGAGGTCCTGGCCCCTTTGTGTTTGCCAGGGCCCTCAAATCAGCTGCCCCCCCCCAAACACACACACACACACACATACCACCCCACCTGCCCCACCCATTACCTCAACCCTCTGAACAAAAGCTTACAGAACACACTGATGTTTTGCAGGATTTTAGGAATTACAGAACAGACGTGTGCTTTCAACCACAGCAGATGCAAAAAGCTGTTCCCCAATTTCCTCCACAAACACACATCCCCAGCGTTTGAAACCTGTCAATACAGACCCAGTACAAACCCAATAATAAGTTACTTTACGCAGGCGCCCATAACTGATGTGTGGAGTGAAATATTTGAGTTGAATTCAGACAATTCGATAAGGAGCTGAGGGAGGTAATAAACCAGCCTGGGGTCTTTAGTATACTCTGCAATGTGCTTAGTGTACTGCTTTCTGGGTATGAAGTATAATTACCATTTAAATACTGTCTGAAATGTGTCCAATCAATCAAATATTAAAAACTGTCAAGTACTAAAAGTTGGGAGTGAATTCGATCAGGTTCTTGTCTTGTTGCTTAATCTTTGATCAGATATTTCATGATTTAAATCAGAGTAAATAAGTTTTTGAACAGCTGTTCAACTTCAGCTGACGTCTGGCGTATGTAACTAAACATTTGTTGTGGTAATTTGAGGACCAGGGTCTAACTGACATGTTAGCTAAGTTGAATGTACCACGAGCTGTGTCCAGAATCACTCCCTTGTTCACTCATTCACTGCTTCTTATTAAATAAACATAATCCAAATCTTGGTTTTCGGACACTCGTGAATCATCGTCGTTTTGCGTTATCACTTACAGCTAATTTTCACATCCAGGAAATGCACCGCATTGCAATGTGGATCCATGTCGTGGAAACTACCTTTTTTCCTTCCATTGTGGAATTTTTAACATCATAAATGACACTCAAAAAGCTAGCTGTAGTTTGTTGTTGTTGATGTTGTTATATTGTCCACCGTTTTCATTTTTCATATACTGCATATATCATTTGTAGGATCCCCATTAGCTTCCATTAATGCAGTTGCTTGTCTGTATGTACACTTATGTGGAAGGTGCACATATTTCACTCTTCAAACAGCTGCTGGTGCTTAAGTCTCACAGAGTAACAGCCCTAAAGGAGTTCTCTGTCTTTGTAAATATGACATTTTATTTGAAAGTACAAAAAGTTTTTGATTCCTTCTCTAAATTTCACTGTGCTGATGTTTCAGAGAAGCACCTCGTCTCAGAGAACACAAGGCACAAATGAAACAAACCACAACCCCAATCAGACAAACAGTTACACCTGTGTGTGTGTGTGGAGAGAAAACTCTTCCTCTTGTAGACACTGTAAAAACACAGATATATGCAAGATGTGTCAGGTCTAGTGAAAGGAAGGCATTAGAATAAACCAGTTTTTATTTATTCACTTAGTTTTCTTTTACACCAGAAACCAGATCGAGTATATTTCAACAGCTGAACTTCCTCTCTGTCCCTGTGCTGCTGGGTAGAGTTAATTAGCTTTCCCACTTTGAGAGCCTTTCAAGTCAACAAGGCGATTAAGGTTTTACTTGAGCCCTGCTAATCAGAGGGGAGATGGGTATCACAGCCAGCTGTATCCTGGTCTGTAAAGCGGATCGGCAGTCATCTGCAGACCCTGACCTTGGAAATGGCGTTACAAGTCCAAACAGCCTGGATTTACACGACACATTTCACCATGTTTATTGATAAATGTTCTCCAGCTTCGGTTTAGACGGAACAGGTGCTGTTAGGTGGAATAAAGTGCTTTAAGTGCAGTGAGTGCTTAAATCAAGCTGGTGCCTGTGTGTGAGTCTTGCTCGAGTGTGGACCAACGTGGCGTTTCCATAACATGAGCACATTCCACAGTATCTGCCTATGAAATTAACACACAAGCATCACATAACAGCCGTTTAAATTCCTGACATGTTATTAAATCTTTGTTCATACTGTTGGCTGGAATTTAAGCAGCCCTCGGTTTAGCCTTTATGATCAGTGTTACAACCATCTGCACTCTGTTTTCACATTTTAAGACCGCAGAAGATGTTGATACTCATCGCCTTCGTGACACGCTCTCAAGTTGTTAAAGGATTGTGTCATTGAAATGGGAGAAAATATTAAATATATAAAATGACTGCACTTGTGGAGCTGCGGAGGGCAAATATTAGATATTAGATATAAATATATCAAATATATATTTTATATCCTGAATGAGCCAGGATGCACTCTGAAAAAATAAAAAGCCTTATATATGTGCATCTTCTGTAATCTGACTATGAGAAAAGGAATACAGCCGCTTAAACTGAGAACTCCTTTTAATAATCCTGCTGACAGACAGAATCAGAATTTGTAGATTTGCTTAAAGTAAAAAAGTCGTCCACTATATAAATGATCTGACTGTATAAACCTGAATCTGTGCGGGACAGCTCTTACAAAAGCGCAGACTGTCAGTTGCCGTTTCTCGTGTCAGAAGATTTAAAAAGATTTATGAAGGTACCTGCTGTGCGTGAAATGATGTTTCTGGGTATCAAAAAACTGTAGGCTGCAGATGCAAAGCACATATTTCTGCTGCTGACGGCTACGGGGATTTAACCGGAAAAGAACATTATTGGTAAGAATCAGCCCTTTTCACATTGATTTTGCATCTAATTCTGCTCAACATAAAATGTATACGGGCCTTTCAAAATAAAAGCAACAAACCTCAGCTGAAGGGCCTACAAGACATGCACACTGTTTGCAGCTGTTTTGAGCAGATAGAAACCCAAATAAACATAATCTATTGACAACACTGAAGGCACCTTTGCGTCCAAAATCAGCATGTACCATCATGTTCTCTCTCTCCACTGGCTGTTGTGCACCCCTACAGTGTCTTTTGCTTACATTTACTGCCCATGCCAGCAACTCGTCCTGCCTCTGAGACACATGTAAGGGATTGAAACATCCTCAGTGATAGCAGACCTTGATCAATTTCCGGGTCATGGGCTGGAGAATGAAGGAGTGCGGACAGGAGGAAGCGTGATTAGCAAAATGAAAGGAAAAAGATGTCAAAGTCCCACCTACTCTGTTGTGATTGACAGGAGGCCTGTTGAGCCGAGTTTCCACCAAGCAGTCCAGTTCAGTTCAGTTTGTTACAGTTCGTATAATCTGGTTGAAATTCATAAACATTTTTAAGCGTATGAAGATCCAATCATCATTAATGCGTACGTCATGCAAGAGAGCCAATAAAAACAAATGGACTTGTCAAAGTTGTCAGATTGACATTTAAGGTGTGCTGATTGATTCACGACATCAACTCATGCAAGAAAACATTCCACCTTAAAAGTTGCTGGCAGCTGGTGGTGTTTTTCTCCGAGCTTTTCAGCGAGCTAACGTTAACTAGTAAAGATGAGAAGGCAGAAACACATCCTTCATTTTAGAAACTTTTCCTCAGAATGGATGTTTTGAATGTGGCTTCATTTGCTCGGCACAAGTAAGTAAACGAAATCATCTGTTTAATGTTACGTGGTTGACGGGCTGTTACCATCCGGTAACAACCCCGCCTACATTTAAGAGTACTGTCTGCGGTGGAAACGCAAAACAGATCTAGGGTTTAGGTACTTTTGGGCAAGGTTACTATATACTTTACCAAAGGTACTATACCGAAGTGTTTAGTAGAAACGTGGCTTTGGTCATGCTGTGCAAAAACACTGCAGTATATTTAAGGACAAACATGAGGAATTACCACTTTAACTTTAACACCCACGTCGAGTCAGTGCAGGCAGCAAACACTCTGCAAGTAGCAACAGCTAAAGCTTCTGCACTTAAAACACACTGTTCCTGTGTTTGTGTCCGCCTCTCGCTGCTTGTTCCTCTCCACTTGTTGACTCTCGACGCCACGCTCGCCTGCCTCTGACACCAACACCTGCCGGCCTGGAAAATGCCCCCGAGGTTTGTTTGACTTACCTCAGCCTACGCTGCGAGGCAGCCAGGCCGTGTTTACTCTGTCTGCTCTTGCATTTTTCTTTCTTTTTTTTTGTCTCTTTGTTTGAGTGTGTTGGAGATAAGAGGAGGCGCGTGCAGGGCAGCTGAGAGAGGGTGGCCATGATGGAGGGCAAAGCAGAGGAGGAGGAGGAGGAGGAGGAGGAGGAGGTGAAAAGATGCAAGTTGATGTGAGAGATACCTGGAAAATCTGAGGGAGCTGGTGTGATGTAACTCATCACCTACTCGTCAGGAATTTATATCCTCCAAACAAAAAACGACCTTTAGAGCAGAAGAGTTTCAACATATGTAAAGTCTATCTTTTTTCTGATATTGAAAATAATACATTTAAATGTGTCTTCATGTGGCAGTTCTGTGTTATTTATTTTATATATTTGAATAATCTGCCGGATGGATGGATGGATGGATGGATGATTGAATGGATGGTTGATGGTGGATGGATGGTTTGAAGACTTACTCTCGGTGGATGTACGATGGATGGATAAATGGGCATTTGGATAACAGATTAAATAAAGGTTGGGTGGGTGGATGATGGGTGGATGAATTGGTGGAAGGGCTGGTGGACTGACAGAAGGATGGTCGGACGGATGGACGGAAGGGTGGATGAAGGGGTGAATGGAAATATGGATAATGGGTAGATGGTTGGATGGATAGATGAATGGATTGATGATGGGTAAATGATTAAGGGGACGGGGCAGGTGGATTGGTGGATGGTTGAAATGGTGTATGAACGAGTGAATGGACGTTTGGATGAAGGATGGGTTATGGGATGGATGGATGGATGATGGATGGCTGGTTGGATGGACGGGTTTATATACAGTACATTTAGATTATGGATGGATGATTGGTTGGTTCGATGGATGGTTGGTGGATTGATGGATTAATGAAGGGGTAGATGTTAGTTATTTGGTTGGATGTGTGGATTAATGCATGGACGTTTGGTTGGTTGGATGAATTATTGGATGGATGATGGATGGCTGGTTGGTTGGATGGATGGGTTTATATACGGTACATTTAGATTATGGATGGATGATTGGTTGGTTGGATAGATGAATGGATGGATGATTGGTTGGTTTGATGGATGGTTGGTGGATTGATGGATTAATGAAGGGGTAGATGTTAGTTATTTGGTTGGATGTGTGAATTAATGCATGGACATTTGGTTGGTTGGATGAATTATTGGATTGATGGTGGGGTGGTTGGTTGGTTGGATGAACAAGTGTGGATGGATGGATGCATTAATAAATCGACTGAGTAATTATAAAAATTGGATTATTGGATCATTGGATGGATGAAATTTTAGTTGGATGGATGGATGGATGGATGGCCTGGGAGCAATGGGACTGATGGGAAATGTAGTCTTAATACTGGGAAACATGAGCACTTCTTGTGTGAAATGAATTATTGTTTTATTGTTAATGGCACCTTTTCATCAGAGTAACAATAAAATACAAAAATAGAAGCTCTGAAGTCCACAAATTATTCTGTTTATCTTTTATATGCACGTCCACACGCTGCAGGTAAACAAAAACATTCATTTACCCACACACACACACACAGGGTGTAACATTACTCCCTGTCCCGGGCTAACAGCATTAGAGAGCAGTGGATGTCTGATTAAACCAGACAAATTGAATCACATCGTGTCGCTTTCATGTCTGATAACAAGTCGCCTGACGTGAAGAAAACACACACCAGCAGCAGAGAGAAGCAAAACCACCAACAACAGACCTGAAGAGGAAACACATCAGCACCAACTGACCGCAGTGGAGACATACGTGGTTAGAAGAATAATCCCTAATAGTTTTGCATAAATAAATGTGTTTTTCGTCTCTCTATCCCAGCATTGATTTAACCTATAAAGCCATTCAAGTTTCCTTTCACATGCTCTGTTGCCTCCTTTGCAGGCCTGGAGGCTGAGAGGACCTGAGGCTGAACCTGCACCGGATGGATGGATGGTTGGTTATTTGTTTGGATGCGTGGGCCCAGTGTTGAACAGCAGACTGAGAGTCTACAGTCATGCTAGCAGCTCTGTGAGGCTGTACTTAGGCACAGTGACACTGACAGTGCTAACATGCTGATGTTAATTGTTTACCATGTTCACCATCTTAGTTGTGCCAGTTAGCATCTTAATATTTGCTAATTAAACACAAAGCAGCTGATGGGAATGTCATCAGTTTCGCAGGAAGTTTTGGACAAATTAAAATTTTGACCTGATGAAGCAATGGATGAAAAGTTAATTGCTCACCAAAACATTTCATTACATGAAGCTGAAAAAGACAAACGTAATCTGGAATAAAAGGACCGTATTTACTGCTGAAGCTCGGCTGTGAAACATGTTCAGTTAAAGTCCTGCAGCTGCCTCTGTTCAGACTCTGTTCTCTTTATTTCTGTGGAAACGCTGCTGTGGTCCATTATAGAGAGTGTGTGCCTTTATGTGTGTGTTTGTGTGTGTGTGTGTGCGTGTTAATATGTGTGTGTGTTATCTGTAGCTCTTATCTGCAGTCTGCTCCCCAGCTGGCTTACACCTGTCAGAGCCACACAAGGAGGGAGACACAGACTGATGGCCTGCCTCTATGTGTGTGTGTGTGTGTGTGTGTGTGTGTAGTGAAAGTGTGTGTGTGGTAAAAGCTAGAGACAGGGAGAAAGTGCCAGAGTGTGTGTGCGATGGAGGGGTTAAGGTGGAGGTGAGACGAAAGGTTTCCATCCAGATGCTGTGAAAAAAAGTCGTCAAAAGAAAATGTGTCGGTTTGTTCTTTTATCGCCGTCTGTTCTGTCAGTTCTGGTCAATTATTTAATTTCAGTACTTATTTCAGTACATATGTAAGCTTTAGATAATGTGTCTCTTCTGTTCACAAACAGTATTCATGGAGGCTGGAGAGCGTCACCGGAAAAACACTTTTTCAGTCGTTAACTATCTGATACATTTATAAAACTATTCATGAATCGAGACTGAAGGTTCATTCTTTACCTTGGAGGCAGATGCTGAGGAAGGCTATCTGCTTCGATCAAAAGCTCCGGAGCAGCTACTGAGCTGACCTTGTGGCGAGATTATTTTGTCAGCTGCTGTTTCCAAGTTCGAAAATGAACTTTCAATCTCTAATTTAAAGCCAACTTGGACAAGAAGTCCTTAAAGTTCTCAGAAAAAAAAGGAAATTTGAAGATCTACATTTCCATGATGATTTCCTGAACTGCTACTGAATAGACCTTGTGGTGAGATAATTTTGTCAACCAATTTATGAAATATTTTATAATTTAAATGTATTTTCAGCTTTATTTTCAGCGTTGTAAGTTACCAGAAGTTATCAGAAATCACCAAATGTTACAGCAGGAGACAAATAAACAGTGAAAGAAGACACATCAGTAACTGGAATAAACACAAGTAAAAGGCTTTTTATAAAAAATCATTCTGTGAATCCATTAAAAGATCATTAATGTATTCAGGACAAAAAGATAAAATGGAATTATTAATTGTCATAAGTAGTTTTCAAAATACATCAACAACTGATTAAAACTGAGTCCATAATTTGTACTGAGTTTGATTCTTGAAACAGCAAGTTAGTTTGACTTAAAAGTTCAGTGTCGTGGAACTGAAGATGTTCCAAAGTTCAAACGTGCTCAAGTAACAGAAACAGTTTTGACTGGAGAGGCCTTTAAGTTAACGTGTGTCATGTCGATCAAAGAAATACGTAGATTTAAGAGTTGACTTACAAACTGTACAGCTGTGACAGTTTCATCCATGCTGGTTGTCATTTTTCTGCGGAGGCGGAAGAAGTACTCACATCCTCTACTTAAAGGTGTAGCCTACGATTCTAATCCAAAACATTTTTTTGTGAAATTCAATGAATATCTCCTCGCGGTCCGCTAGCTTTCCGTTCTGTGTGGCGCTGAAAAAACAGTCCGGTGTTCATACACAGCCCTGGCTCTGTAAACAGGAAACAAACAAAGCGACTTGGGTAGAGCCACCGACCCAGGTCGTCAAATACCGACGCTTTAGCCGCGTTTCCACTAAACACTTCGCTATAATATGTCACAACTCGAGCTCGTACACAGGACAAACTAATGCTGTGAGTTACTCGAGCAAGTTTGAAGGAGCATTGAAGGGAGGGGTGTGTTTGTTTACCTGTTGAGTTCAAATATCAACAAGCTTTCTCCNGAATCACAGACTACACCTTTAAGTAAAAGTACCATTTCAATCATGTAAAAGTCCTTCATTCAAAATCCTACTTACAGTATAGTAAAAGTAAAAAAGCATTAATGTACTTAAAGTAGCAAAGTAAAAGTACTTTTTCTGCAGTACAATGTCTCCTGTGACTGATGTATTATTATAATATTTATTATTAGATCATTAATACTGAAGCATCAATGTTAGAGCAGCATGTTCCTGTTGGAGCTGCTCCAGGTGGAGCTGGTTTGAACTACTTTATATACAGTTCGCTAGTTTAGTCCAGTGGTGCCCAACCTAGGGGTCGGACCCCTCCAAAGGGTCACCAGATAAATCTGAGGGGTCGTGAGATGATTGATGAGAGAGGAAAGAAGGAAAAACTGAGTTCTGATACATAAATCTGTTTTAATTGTTTGGACTTTTCTGTTAATCTTGCTTTTTTTTTGTTAAACGCTGGTTGACCTCTTTTTGCCTCAAAAATATTTCAATTAAACCATCTGAGAAGTTTTTGGTGGAACTGCAAAGAACTCACAGACATCTGAAACTGACAAGGGGCCCAAACTAGACTCTATTACTCGACTAATTTTTAACAGTACATTGTATCTTATGCAGATATCTTGTGTTTTTTTATATAAAATCTGAATTTATAAAGTAACTAGTAACTAGTTAGCTGTCAAATAAAAGTAGTGAAGTATAAAAACAATGTTTCCCTCTGAGTGAAATGTAGTAGTAGAAATGTAGAACAGAAAGATGACGATCCCATTCGTGGTCAGGACAGGACATACAGTAAAGTCGCTGCTACACAGAAGAACCTCTCTGTGAAAGGTGGCAGCCACAGATCAGTGCTTTAGAAAAGCTGAAAGAGAAGCAGAGAGAAGAAGAAGAAAGAGGAACTGCAGGAATGTCTTTCAGATGCAGAAATGTTTTGTGTGTGTTGGCCTGCAGGCGACCTCTGACCTGACCTCTGACCTCTGGCGAACACTGCTCACTCTTACAGTGTGGAACAGTCAAACTGTCACACATAGATATAAACAGAATATGATGAAAAACAGTTCACTTTGCTCTGATGTTGTTGTAATTACAGTTTCCTACGTTTCCCACAATGCCTTCCAACAACTTCCTTATAAGAGGAAGTGATTACTTGAGCACAGGACTGATCTTAAAATGTGATCATTTAGTTCTACAATCACCTGATGCACCTAAACTGCATTTATTCATCTTTGATTTTAAAATGCAGGACTTTTTCATAACAGAGTATTTTTACGATGTGGCATTGCTACACTTACTTTATCTAAATACTACAGTACATGTATGTTCTTATTATTGATTAGCAAAACTCAATGTCATTTCCCAATTCAATAACTGATCATTCAAAAGATGGGAGAGATTTGGAAAACGTGGACTTAGACTTGGAGTAAGTTAACAGTTATATTTATATTCATTATAATGTATTATTATATGTTCTTAGCTTCTACCTTTATTATATAATTTGTTAGAGTGCTGTTGTGCACGAACACGTTTTATTGTGTCTTGTTCATCTTTAACAAAAATCACATTTGTTGTTGAACATGTTGTGATATAAAATGTGATATTGTTCTGTTTATTTTGGGATAACAAAGCAAAATGTTTTCTGATAAATCAGAAAAACAGAAACTCTGCTGGAGTTCGACATCAGGAACATCTGGATGTGACGTCGTCGGTGGAAATACCGTCACATGTCGCTGCTGTCATTCAGGACAGCGAGGTCACGTCCTCAGTGATGTTTCTGGGAATTTGGAAATTGAATGACCCCGAGGTCTCGACCACGCAACACACAGTGGTGGAGGAAGT
>NTHP01000261.1:1617174-1642755 GCA_003416845.1 Oplegnathus fasciatus | reverse complement strand
TGCATTGAAAATATGCATAATAATTATCAGCAAAAAGTGTCAAAAGTAAAAGTACTCAGAGCAGAAATTATCCCTGTGAGTGCAATTACATTATTGGATTATTATACTGATGCATTAATACGAATGTTGGTCGAGGGGAGCAAAAGTATTTTACATGCTTTTGGGAAGTTTTATCTATAAGAATGTATCATATTTTATTAGATCATCATATGTTTTTGTGAATTCTTATTTTTGTTAAGTGACTGTAACTATTAAAATAAAGCAGTCTGTTAAAAGGACAATATTTCCCTCTGAACTGTGGTGAAGTAGAAGTATAAAATAGGCATAAAAAGTACCTTAAATTTGTACTTGAGTAAATGTACTTCGTTACATTCCACCACTGACAACACGTGTTACACATGTTGGTTTTTAGACTGAGTATCTCAAACTTTTGACTGTTTTTAGCCCAAAAAATACAGATATACAGACATGAAGATAAAATTAAGGAGTTTTGTATCGTCCACCAGCGTGGAGAAGTCTTCAAACACCATCATAGATGAACCATTTGAGGGTTTTAAGGGGATCTTGGCCTCAGTGTGTCTGTGGCCCTGGCCCATTTAAGTTGATTTGGGGTTTAAATCCAGCTGTTAAACCACCTCTGCAAATTTTTATGTTAAAATCATCCAAAAAAACATACAAGACGGAATAAAAACTGTTTCTCAGTTTGGTTTTTATTATTTTTGGACATTTAGCAAAATACTGCAGAAACATCCAAAGCAGTATAAGAGCTAACGGTTACAAAGAAACCAAAAGAAAAACACAAAATGAGATAAAATCATGATTGCATTCAGTTATTATCCAAGAGCGGCTGATAAAACTCATTGATTGCTATAATGTCACTTGAACACACCGTCCTCACACACCGTTTTGATATAAGTTAAAGAAAATAAAACAATTTGGCTACATCGTGAAAACACACAGCAACAGATCACAGACCACACAGAGCAATAATTTACACAAATAATTTAATAAATACATAAATAAATAGAAAAAAGGAGTTAGATATACTGTATAGTGGTAATACAGAAGGCTTTGTAAAAAATAATAATCATATTATACCCAGCCAGTGATAAATAAGTGATCAAAAAACAATCAGATCAGTTTAAGGCAGTTTTACAGCAGGAGTTTCTAATCCAAAGGCATTACCGGCTACACTAGTTTTTACTCTTTTTTGTTTTCAGGCAACAGCTACTGATCCACGGATCCACAAGCTATGTTAAAGCTAATCAGAGTGATGAGATCAGGTCTTCTCAGGCCTGTGATTTCTGGTTTTTATCGGCTACAGGTCGTCCCCTCTCTTAGGTCTAGAAGCTAATAGCACTTGTGCAGAGATGCTAGAAAAATAAATTAACAGTCTAACGCTTTAAGTGTGTGAAATATGACGTCAGAGATCCTTAAAAGTGGGTGGAGGGGGGGTTATAGGCCGGGGTTCAAACACACACCCAGAACCTGCTGAAGTGTCCTCGAGCAAGGCACTGAATCCCTGCCAGCTGCAGGTGAGCGGCTGACCTCTGACCTCTACAAATTGGTGCATGTGAGTCATATTCTGTTTTCTGTAGGAGTTACACTGCAAACACATCCTTTAATTTCTTCTTTTACCTCAGTGAGCGGTCAAACTTTGCCCAGAAATGCTGATGCCGGGAATAATTCCTCTTTATTCTGATGTGATTTGTGCATTTTCTTGAATTAACATCCCAAAATTTAGACAAATTGCTCGATAGGTGTTGAAGAAAATTAAGAGTGTTCAATTCTGAAGTGTTTCACCAAATAACTGAAAGAGAGAAAATAAATCACTCCCATCAACAGTGAGGTCAACCAGAGTTACAGCTTCTCACCAAAGTGCCATATATTTTTTACTCGATTTAAAGAAGTAAGATTTTAGGAGCCCAAACATCTAAAACATCTTTATAAGAGGGATATTTTTGCAGTGTAACCTTAAAATCCTCCCAGAAACCAGGCTGGACTTTGTCTTGTTATCTGAAAGCAGCCTAAAGTCCCGGATCAGCAGGCGGGGCGGAGCGGCATCTGCAGCAGGATCACCTGCCGGTTCTCGGACGGGTGGCATTTGTTGATGTGTCTGGTGAGTCCCGGGGAGCTGTAAAAGATGGCGGGGCAGTATTTGCAGGGGTAGACCTGTGAGGAGTGCAGCAGGCGGATGTGCCGCTCCTGGCTGCCCCTGTTGGAAAAGTTCTCCCCGCAGACCGGACACAGGTGGCAGGTGGAGGAGCTCAGGTTCAGCGGCGCCGCGCTCTGCTCGCAGGCCGGGGCGTCCTCGTCTTCCGCCGGTTTTGGGGAGCCATGCTGAGACGCCAGGTGCTTCCGCAGGTACGCTTGGCGCTTAAACTTTTTCCCACAGTGATTACAATCATACAGCCCTTCCTCTGAGCCGGACTCGGACGGCCCGGGGCTGGGTGTGTCCCTGTCACTAGAATCCTTCGCTTCATCCGGCGCTGTCTTACCGGACGCGGCCGCCTTGTCGCTCTCCAAATGTTGCACACCGGTGGCTCCGCTCTGCGGCTTCGGTTTGTGCCACCTCCGGTGCGAGGCGAGGTTAGCCGGGCAGCTGAACACCTTGTCACACTCAGGACACCTGTACTCAACCCGGACTATCCTGGAGCACTTGTGCTGCGCCAGAGCGAACGGGTCTGCGTACGCCTCCCGGCACAGCTGGCACACAAACTCGCCCAGCGGGTTGTTGTCACCTCCGGACGGTTGCGGTCTGGAAGGTTTCTGGTCCACCGGCGCCTCTTTAATCTTGAGCCCGAGAACCGGAGATGTGGTGACATCATCCTCAAAGTGCAGTTTCCGGATAGCTTTGGTTTTCTTGGACGGTGGTTTGCTTTTGCGCTCGGTGTCGCTGGACGGCCGCTTGGTTCCGGCGGTGGGGAGCGTCCCGGTGGATGTGGCGCTGGCGCTGGTGTCGGTGCGGCTGCTGTTGCTGGAGCCGATTTTCAGGTCCACCGGGGCGAAGAGGTGGTCCAAAGCGGTGAGCGCTGCTGGTGTGGGGAAAGACTCCGCGGAAACCGGTGATCCGAGGTTGAAGCGTCTCTCGAAGTAGGAGCGGTCGTGGTCCTGGCTGACGGGGCGGGTGGGGCTGTAGAGCGCCTGGTACACAGCCTCCGGGTTCCCGAATTGCACCGGTTTGGCATCATGCTCCGGAGCAGTGGCCGCCGCCCCGCAGGTGGGCGTCGGCGTCTGTGCGCGCACGGGGACGGAGGCGAGAGGCGCGGCGGAGGACGGCTGCAGCGGCGGCGCATCAGCCGCTGTTTGCTCCGCTTCCTCCTCGTCGGAGCGGACCCGGTAAGACACCGGGTTGGTTTTCTTGTTCCTTTTGACCAAAAATCCTCTCGGCATGTTCGCGCTGGACGGAGAGCTGAAGGCACTTTGGACGCTGCTGCGGGGAGAAGAAATCCACTTTCAGCCGCTCGCGGACAGAAACATCTGATGCGTCTTTTTGTTGTTGTTTCCTCCTGCTACTGATCCTCTGTTCTCCTCCCGAGGTGCTTTCACCACAACATAGCTGCACTCTTTTTAAGGCGACATGATGACATTGTTCCCGTCCCCCCTTGTTGCCTCATCCCCGACCAATCAGGAGGAGCCGAGGTCCCCCGTGGATTTGGGGAGTGGGTGTGGGAGGATGGAGAGGCTGATGGAGGAGAGGAGGGGGGTGATGGAGGGAGGATTTGCAGATTGCAAAGCAGATGTACCTGAGGGTTTTATTGTGATTCACCCCCCCTACACACACACTCTCTCCTCCTCCTCCTCCTCCTCGTCTCGACCCAGGCACACGCCAGGAGCCTCCTGCTTTTACGGTCTGATGAGTTTGTATAGAAATCTACACGTGCCTCGGCTTTATGTGTCTCCTTTGGGTGGTGGGGGCTCTGATTTGTCCGAAAAGGAGACATCCGTCCACATAACGGCGTCAAGAAGAAGTGATTGGAAAAAATAACACGAAGGAAAAGTGGAAAATGTAGAATTAAGAAACGAAGCTCCAGTGAAGGAAACCGCAGCAGAGCTTAGACGGAAATTTAAGAATTTAAATAAAAGTGAAAATGAGGTCGGATTTAAGACAGAAACAGCTTCAAACCTGAGTTATAATACTTGAACTGTGTTCATATTTTAGAATTTAAGACATTCAAGGACTTTCCAGGACAACTAAAGATCCCAAAGACAGATTTGAAAAGCGCTTTTACGCACTGGAGGATGGAGTTAAATTCGGCCAACTGCATTAGATAAATAACCAAACAGTAAATAAACAAACAAACATTTGAGAGCACTGTGGCCCTGCAGCATGTGCGCTGGCGTGACAGTTAACTCCGGACATATGAATCCGTCATTTTACGCATACATAATTAATAGCGAGAGGAGGGTTTCCTGCTTTGCATCACAATGGCTGCGCTTGTGCAAGCTGTAGACCCGCCGTGATTGAAAAGGAAATTGCACAGTTGAAAAAAAAAAGGAGAAGAAGAAGTGGGGGCCCCCAAAAGCAATCTGGCCCCCAGATACCGTCGGCGCGTGCTGCGCGTAATCAGTGCGCCTTTTCTGTGTCTCCAAATGGGGCAAACCGAGATTATCTGCGAGTTAAAAACACACCAAACCCAATTCCTGCAGGTCAGATCCGACCCGGTCAGCCGGAAATGAGTCTGTCCTCCACCGTGAGGGATGACGGGATGTCACATGGGGTCGACGAGGCCTCTGAAATGTTTAAAATCACGAACCTCCCCGTTTGTGCGCGTGCAGAAACCAGCGTGTGGATGTTAAAGATGTTTGGAAAGCAGCAGGTTTCAGCTGATGTCTCAGCTGAGCTCAGGATCAGTTTGATTGATTTGGTCACATTTTTGATTGTTAATGAGTCGTTATCTCACCATGAAATTAGTATTTTCCTTCATTCTTCATGTGTTGTTGTTTTAAATATTTGGTTTCATCTCAACTAAAAGCAGTTTACACGCCAGAAAGTCTCTATGGTACCAGGTGGGCCAGCTTGTGTCCGATATTGAGTCCTAAAAGTCTTATTTTCTTAAAACAAGTCAAAAGATTCGTCAGTGTGGCAGCGTGAGATAATTTCAACCTGTTTCCAAAATAAATCAACTTGTTTCAAGAAGTTTCCTGAATCAGGTGTCGTTTTTCTCGATTTTAGTGCAGAAACCAAACTCACTCTGTCTTGTTTTTCCAGTTTATATTAAATTTCCTGAAACAAGTTGATCTTTATTGGAAACAGGTTGAAATAATCTCAGCGTACCAGCAGGTTATTTCAATAGTTTCTCAAAATCAGACAAAAAATGACTTTTTAAAGAATAAGAGTTTTGTTTTACATTTCATGTAGTTTATGAAACGACTTTCAAACGAGATATATAATAATATATAAAGCTCAATATATGATAACTGTAAATCCAAGAAACCCAGCTGGAGAATATCACATATTATGCAGTTATTACCGGTAAAATACAGAAAAGAAAACTATTAGGTAACATGATGTGACTAATAACTTAAAACCAAACACCAGAAATTATATAAGTCATATAAACACTGTAATACCACAGGAAATTAAAAACCATCGTTAAACCATAAACTACCATAAAAACACTATAAATTGTCTATTTATTACCAAGGACAATCTATAAAGCAGCAGTTAGAATATAAAAACATTACAGTAAAGTTATTGAAGACTAGAATATCATTAAGTGCAGTAAAGTTACTTAATTAATGTCACTACATGTACTACTGAGTAGCACAGAAACACTCTTGGTAAGTATCAGAAATATTAAGGCAGATAAAACTGATTCCAGGAGGGAAATCTTATAACTCTTTGTATCTTATCTTAGATTTACATTTTATTATCTTAAAAAGATACGAGGTTAAAAGGTCCCTTACATGAAGAACTCAGGATATTCATTGTTACATAATTCCATTTTAAACTGATCATATATGAGTCCTTTACATAATATGTGACTTCATGTTTGGACACCAGCAGTCCGCCTATTTTCTCAGCCTGCGGCGTGTTTGTAGGTGCGGACATATGTTGTTGTGTGTGCGGTTATTTTCCCGACAGGCTTCAGCTCAGCCTCATTAGCATACAGCTGTAGAGTGACACCCTCCTCCTCCTCCTCCTCCTCCTCCTAAAAGCTTTCATCTCCAGCCGCTATACGGGCCGTGTGATTGGTCACGCTGCTGCAGAGTCACTGAGGGCAGAGTTCATACTCACAGTTACAGTTGGCACATCATGGAGGAGATTTCTGTGGAAATAAAAAATGCAATGTCAGAAATTCTCATTTTACTTGAATTAAACTATTTACTGTTCTTTATGTTAAAGTGCATGGTTTTTACACTCAGATAAACAAAAAATTAGGGATGTTTATATGATGTAAAATAATCTGTACAAGCTCAGGCAGTGTTATTGGGGGAAGGGTGGGGCTGAGGTTCAGGAAAAACCTCTTAATTTAATCAAATTAAGGATCAAATCAAAAGGATTTAACATGTCACAGAACCTTCCAGTGACTTTATTAATCAGAGGTCTCTTAATTTTAAGTTACTGTAACATGAAGTGTTTCCTGCTGGCAGCGAAAATAATATTCCACGATTCCATTACCAAAACTTATGTGACCGCCATCAAATTAAAATCAGTTCAGTTATTGGAAAGTCCCTTGAATTCAATACTAATATCATCAAATTAAAGCAACTTTTTCAATTACAGGACTTTTCTTCAGTACAGTATGTTTCCTAAAATGCTGAATTATTCCTGTAACAGAGCTAGTAGCCGTATTTGTTGTTGCCGTTAGTAAAAGTGGTAGAAATAGTATTAATATTGGTATCAATAATATTAGTGGTAGTAGTAGTAATACTAGCATTGCTAATGGTAGTAGTGGTATAAGTTATTAGTAGTAGAAGTATAAAAGTGAATCAGTAGAAGGTTAAGGAGCAGTACAGGTACTTCTGACAAGAGTGACAACAAGGGGAGGACCCAAATGCAGACAGGCGAGGCAGCAGGAGGATTTCAGTGATTTATTGATCAGAAAGGCTTACAGGCAGGTACTGGTAGGCACGCAGGCAGGCAGGCGGGTCCAGGTCCAGGTCCAGGTTCAGGTTCGAGTGGCAGAGGCTCAGAACTAAAAACACAAGGCAAGAAAGCAACACACAACCTGGACGAACTGATAACGGAACAACGGAAGTGGATCGATATAAGTAGTGAGTGACTGACGAGGGAATGAGATGCAGGTGAGGAAGTGGGAGGGGCACTCAGGTGATGGGGAAAGTCCGAGGGCATCTGATGGATGGATGGAAAATGTCAATGAATTGCCTACATTACCCACAATGCGACTGGACCGCCGACAGTTCCAGTAGCTAGTAGCGGCTAATGTCCGGACACATTTTTTTCCATTTTCAAACTTGTAGCCTTCAGCTGACTCAAGTGACATCACATGAGGACATTTGTCAGACTTCACACAGCTGGAGACACTAAAGGCTTCATACTTTTAAAAATGCAGTCGTACTCTCCAACACATGGAAACACACGCTGATGCGTAAAATCAGTGGAGTTCCTCTTTAAAGGTACCCTGTGAAGTTTTTGACCACTAGTTGTTCTACGGAGCAATGCTTTTCAAGAGTGTTTTGTTTGTGTTGTGCACGCAGGAGAAGAGATACACGTTGGCCGGTTTCATGCTTTTCCGCCGACAGGTGGTGGTGGTAACAGCAATGTGCCAACAAAGGCGAGGAAGAAGAAGACAGATAGCAAGTAAACAATGCAGGATTGAAAACATTAAAAAAATTGTCTTTGCAAACGTTTTATGAGGAATAAAACAAATTCAACATGTTTGTTAGACACATGCAGTGTTTCTGTGAGAGACAGTAAATATAATTTGTTTAAAAGAAAACTACACAGGGCACATTTTCAGTGATTTTAAAAAAAGTGTGTGTGTGTTTCAGTTAAACAGTTTCCTCTGCAGTTTAAACACATTAGACGTGGTTAAAAAGCTTTGTTAAATTGGTGATGTCACTTATGACGTCACAGCTGTCCCGGGCAGGCGAACATGGGCAGCAGGTTACGGTTGTAGGTCAGATATTTCACGGCGCTGCTCCTCAGAGCCGCTCGACTCTCAGCATCTCTAAATCTGTCCTGAGGGAGGACGTTTGAGTCGATGGAGTCCTCCGTCACCTGCTGCTGATTAAAGACAAGAAACAATCTGAGTGACAGAGAATATGCTGCACTGCATGTTTTTTGGGGGTTGAAAATAATGATTCTTCACAGCTGTTTCCACCTGCTTAGACTGTTGTTCGTTACTTATATTACATAAACTGTATATTTCAAATTTTATTCAGCCATTTACTATTGTGTTTTTGTTCCATTATGTTAAATTAAAAAATTGTGATAGAAAGAAAGACAGAAAGAAAGAAAGAAAGGCATCAGATCAAACTCAAACATGTTGATTTTTTGGATAAAAATAAAAGCACGAACTGTAGTTGTGGTGATCTGCTGAAGCTCCTGCTCAAAGTCGGAGAATCTGTCGTGATAAACGGCCAAACACCAGCTCTGTCTGAAGAAACTGCAGGAGACACACACATTCACACACACTTTTTTACCACCAGATCCTACACTGTTTTAATCCCCAAAAATCCCTGCTGTTAACAACCTTCATGTCCTCAGTGACTCAGCGTTCAGGACATCACATCCGTCTGTAGAAGAAGCTTCTTCACAGAAGTCAGTCTTATTTTGGGACCATGTGTTTTTAATACTGGTACAGAACATTGTATATACTGTAAAGCAACAATTCAGTTTTTACCCTCTTGAGTTTCCATCTTATGGAAAAAAAAAACCCTGAAACACACTTAAGACCAGTAGTTCCCGAACCTTTTGGCTTGTGACCTGTCGCTCCAAGTGATGAACCCACAGAGAATTATCACTTGAATCTGCAGCTCCCCTCGGCTTTATGGCGCTTTATAGTGACGAGCAGGCAGCTGCTTTCAGCTAGAAAGCTGTAAAACCTCACCGTACACTACCTGCTCAGCAGCAAACAGCAGACAGACACAGTTAGAGAGTAGCTGGTGAACACAGAGGAGCATTCAAAGGGCTTTTAGGTATGCTGCTCCTGCGGCTTGGAATTTGTTGCAGAGTGATTTGGTTCAGGGGCAGCTGGTCAAAAACAGATTGGAGGAGTTGGAGGAAGGCTGACTGAGCTACTTGCCCCTGTGTGATCCAGGACACGATGACCTGAGTCTTATTTAGTATATTCATGCTGTGATCTGAAATCTTATTGTCTGTAACTGTTATATGTTGTATGTCTGAAACTTTGTTTACTTTCAGTACATTTACTTTAGTATTTTTACTACGATTTTGAATGCAGGACTTTTATTTGTGGTACTGGTAGTTTTACAGAAGTAAAAGTTCTGAGTACTTCTTCCATTACAGGCTATCTGCATTGCTAAATACCACAAGAGGTAAGTGAGGAACTTTGTTTGTAATTTGGGTGAACTGACCCTTTAAATAAAAGTTCAGTATCAGCGACACCTTGAAGGAACCAAACACACACAGGCAGAAGCTACACTAACTGCGCTGACTCAATAACCCCCAGCCGCCACACGGTCAATCAATTATTTTAACGGCTCACGATGCTCCGTCCGCCTCCACAATGACTTTACGAGTCAGCTGAGTGAGCGGCGTGACGAGGAATCAGTCTCTGCAGCGGGGAGGCTCCGGCTTTGTCTCATCCTGGACCGGCCACAAAGACAGATTGGGGAGCTGCATAAACAGATTAGGAGGCGGGGGACAATAGACCTCCATATCTGGGGGTCATTTGTGTTGAAACCTCAGAAGCAGGTCACCCGCTGTTTGACAAACACACACACACACCGCAAAGTCACAGCAGCAAACACACAGACAGCACGAGGACAAAAGACACTGAAGGCCTAAATCTCTCTCGCCTGTTCAGACCACTTATGTGTTATCTTGACATGTGAGGTCATCAGTCAGCAGATGAATGATGGGAAGTTTCACTACCTGCAGCTCTGTGAAAACACTTCCTCTCTCGGACTCAAAGTGGCTTCAGAAGCAATGAATGTGGCTCGTTTTTATACAGAAGTTGGTTATGAAAACAGCTATTTTTTAAAAAAACTTGACCACCTGCCTTCTGCATCCAGAACTGAAAAACAGCAACATGTATTCTTGTACAATGACTGGAAGTGCATACATCAAATTATACTACTAAGGGGGCTGCACAAACTAACAGACACACTGTACAAAACACAATTACAGTGCAGAAAATATTAATTTGGTAAAGCTGTTTGTTGTTTTGTTGACAACAAACTAAAACCAGACATGTGATTCACCAAACTGATAATTTCTGCAGGTCTATTGTACTATAAGTCGTCTGTTTTGCTGTTTGCTTACGGAGTTACTGAAGCTAATAAAAGACTTCAGTAAAAGATGATATTAAAGAAAAATCTGGTGATGAGAAATTCTGATGAGAAATTGTAATTTTAGTTTACTTCAGTAAGAGATTTATTACGTTTCCTCGAATACATTTCAAAAGCCTATACAGAAGAAATTAAAGTATAGGCATGAAAATTAAAGGATAATTTTACAACTTATTTTTATAGTTTGTTCCATCATTCCTATTGGTAACAGGTTGTAAACAAACTCTCAGGTTAGTCAGAAGACTAAATTATGACCCAAACTGTCTGCTGTAAACATCCATTACAGTTTACAGACTTACTTCCAGCTTTGACCTGCTGTACTTACTGTAATTGTGTTCACAACTGTGCAATCTGGGATTATTACTGACATTTCAGGTGTGCCTACTCTCAGTTTGACCTCCAAATAAAGTGGTTTAGATAATCTTGTTAACTGTCGGTTTGGTGAAAACCTGTCTGATGGTGTTTTCTGCCCCATCATGGTTCCTTGTAGCAATGCCGCCATGTTCCCAGGCGTTCAGATCAGACTAATTGACTGACTAATAATTTATCTGTTGCACAAAGCTGTCTAGTTCTCGACTATCTTGAGTAGGACTCGCGAATGCCATGAATTCTGAATAAATGAAAACTTTTTTCACTGCGTCGAACTGCTCAGCTCTGTTCACTCCAGCAGCCTTCTGGAAGAATTCAACAATAACAAGGACATTTTACTGGGAAAATTCAGTGAAGAGTGTAACAATACAAATAACAGCCGTATAAAATCCCAACACAAAGCTGAGGAGCTGCTGTTTCTTTATGTGGTGGGACTCAGCACTTCTCCTAACTCATCAGTCAGGCTCAGGATAGTTTCCTTGGTCAAAGAGAACGACTGGCTCACTGTCCAGTGTCCAGTGTCTTAGACTAATGTAAGAGGAAAACTAAGACTGGCCTAACACTACAGAGCAGTCTAAAATCTCTTCAGGTCTTATCAAATAACTTGGTGAGTACAGTGTTCAATTACAAATTATGGCCAAACTACGAGGAAACTTTGAATAAATTTTAAAGTTTTACCAGGTGGATTTTTTGTTGACAAAATGGAGACACTGGCTGGATATTTTATATTCTAGAACTACTGACATATTAATGTAGACTTTCTTCCCTCCACATGTCTGTAGGCATCTGTAAACAAATAGTAACTGTCCTTCTTTCTCCCACCTGTACAGGTCGTGGATCAGGCCCCGGTGGTAGCGGGTCGACAGCTGGCCCAGCAGCTGCTGGTGTTTCCCGTACAGACTCAGGTAATTGGAGACGGGGAGGGGCTTCAGGGAGAAACAGGTGAGCGTCTCCACCAGCTCGAAGCAGTCGAGATGTAAACAGAAATAGTTCCCCGTCTCCACTCTCCCGGTCACGATTCCTCTGTCCTGTAACTTTACACGGACGAACACACAAGTTAGTGAGAGAACTTGTTCTTCTTCAGGAGATCTGTTGAGCGACTCTTGGTTTGGTTTTCAGGTTAACTTATTAACATGACACTGTATTGAAGATGGATTGAAGGATAAGGCTGCATTCATTTAGTTTTGGTCCACAAAACCCATGAAAAGACAAAAAACAATAATACATCAGTCCGTTAATTTCTAACTTCTCTACCGTGTCTGTGGCTCTCAGCTCCAAACCCACTGGTTCTCAGTGAAGACATACATCCTTAAAAATGTGACACAAATTTCAAGTTTTAGTTTCAAAACTTGGCTTTTGTCCCCCTGATTCTGATACATAACTGCAGCAAAGAAAGATGAATGGCAGCTACATTAAGAAATAAAAATAAATAAAAATCTAAAAAATCTTTCTTTTGCCTTCTTACATATTTTTTTTATTTATAAACAAAAATTAATTTGCAGTTGTGTGTGGTGTCATTTGTCGGTCATTTGTAAATTTCATATGTTTCATTTGGTAATTTCTCTGTGAGCTTGTCAGGTGTTGCGTTCTCTTGTTTTTCTTCTGTACATGTGTTGATTCATGAGAGTGACTCGTACAGATTTCACATGTTGGTCAATTTGTGAACGTCCGGGTCTTGAAAATGAACCAGAAACAAACCACTACAGACTGTGTTTAAACCAGAGAACAACTAACACTGACAAATACTGTACGTTGGACAGTAAAACCTTACGTGTTTAACAGGAGGACCGGTCAGGTTGGTAGCGGATGGTTTGGTAACATGCAGGTAGTTATAACCTCCAGGCAGCTTCCCACCTGAGGAGAGAGGGAGACTTAAAAGTGCTCTATGGAGTTTTTAAGTGGTTATGAAACAGTCTCAATTTAATACTAATAGCGAGAAGATTGGCTATTTCTATTAGTTTCTAATTCTTAATGCCTGCCACTGGGTCAGGGTTTTCCATGTCATCAGATGAAACGGCGCTGGGGTTTGCTCTGGCTGAATTCCAGTTGTTTCAGCCGCTGACTGAAGGTCCGTCTCCGGAGCTGCCGCCCGCTCTCCTCCCGGAGAAGTAGTCTGCTTGCAGCAGGGAGTGAAGTGGAGGGAACATGTAACCTAACGTTAGGTGAAACACTACTGCCTTTCAGAAATAGTGAAAGAAGCCACATTTGGCTGGTTAATGTTACTCAACTGACAAGGATTAATCAATTAACAGAACATTTCTCAACAACAACTTTGACTATCGATTAACAGTTTATGTTTTTCTGGTTCTAGCTTCTGAAATGTGCTGCTTTTCTCAGTTTTATGTCATTGTAAATAAATATCTTATCTATAAATATCTGAACTGTTGGTCAGAAACAAAACAAGAATTTGTCGATGCCATTTTGCTTTCTGTGAAGTTATGAAGGGAATTTTTTAAACTGTTAACTGTCTACATTTTGTAGACTAAATGAATAATCAGAAAAATAATAGTTAGTTGCAGTCCTACTTGACAATAATAAAAGGCAATCACTCACTGCCACTGAAAATCTATCTCATTAAAAAGGCAAATCATGGCGTCAATGTTGAAAGAAGGTGCTTTCATCAGAGGAAAATATTTAAATAAGGTTAGTTTCAGGGCTGAAACATGAACTGGCACCAAAACTGGGACAACAGCAGATACATCATAACGTGCATTTCACTGTTAACATCCACCCACAGAGGAAAAGAGAGCTGAGGTAATGAACTCAGGTAGCAGGCGGTGATATGGCATCGCTGCTCTCCCTGAACATTGAAATCCCTCTGAAAAGTTCATGTGTGTTTCATCTCTCCGAGAAGGGCGAAGCAGAGTGGCTGTTGTGTTTATGTAACCTGTGGAGTGGCCTTGGTTACTCCGTGAATACGCAGCGGAACAATGCGGCATTGTTACGCTCTGCGATGGTTTGAGTGTCCGCCACAATAACATCGGCAGTGGGTGGGTGGGTGGGTGGGTGAAAGATTGGAAAATGTTCCACAAAAACATAATGAAAAAATACTGGCAGCGCAAATTCTCTCAGATAAAAGCAGACGAAAACATGGACAGAGAGGAGGAAGGACACAGAGGAGAGTACTGAGGTAAACTGACAGACTGAAAACATATGGAAACCTGAGATCTGCTGGTGAATGTGAAGGAATGTTGTGTTTACGATAAACCTGCTGAATATTTAAAAATGATTATTAACATGCCTGTTAAAAATTTAATAAATTAGCAGAACAGCTAATAAAGTAGTGAAGTGGGACAAGTTTTTTTCCAAGGTTTTAGAAGTCCCATTCATTCTCATTCTCCTGGTTAAATCATCAGTACAGTGTGTTCCCTGCCCTGTTTGGTCTCATTCACAGTCCCAGAGGGTTCTGTAGAAAAGCTCAGGGAAGCAGCTGTGCTCTCCTCTTTAACGGAGGTCAGGAAGTTAACCAGACGTACATTTGCAAACCCAACCAGTCAGTCTTCACCCTTGAAGTCTTTCTTTTTAATATCATATTTATGTCTCTTATCCAAGTTTGTTTTTGAGATTGGGCTCATTGTTGCCCCCTGTGGCCGTAGGGGGGAAAACCACCCACTACAACAGTGGTTCTCACCAAAGTTCAAGAACTAGTGGGTGTTTTTCTACCTCTGCCTCAGAGAGCAGCCCACTACACTAAGAAGGAACTAGAAAACTTAATTGGACAAGCGACACAAAGGGGAGATTTTCATCAGAAGTGTTTTCAAATAGTATTTTTCAGTTCGGTTTTCAAGAAAAGACTTGGGGGATGAAGACTAACTGGTTGGTTTTGCAAATGTATGTCTGCTTAACTTTACGACTTCCCCGAACTTTCCTATGAGACCCTTACAGGACTGTCTCAGTGTTAGAAGTGTGTTTGAAAATATCTGGTTCTTTGATAAAAACTCAAAGGTACAAGACTGTGGACATGAAAACTGAAGCACAGAAGTCGAATACGACATATTTCTGGAAAAAAAATCAATGGTGGAGCTAAAAATTTTGTTGAAGCTAAAGATTACGCTTTGTGGAACCAACAGTTAAAATCAGTTCACTTTCAGATTCTGGGACATTTTAGAGGTGTTCTGCACATGTTCAAACAAATCTTTAACACTGAATCTTCAAAGTGAACTGACTACACTGAATCACCATTGTCACTGAACGAATCAGTAGGTTTTTACAGAGAAGCTCGTCTCTGCTAAAGCCACAGAAACAAACATAATGTGGTTAGCCATGGTGGGCAAGGATCATGGGTATTGTAATATTTGGAGCCATACCAAACTGATGGGGAAAAAACATGATTTCTCAGAAACAAAGCTGAAATAATTCAAACTGATCTCCATAACTTAAACCTATAATATAATTAAATTATCCAGGAGAATCCTGTATTTATATGTTGAGGAATATCGAGGATCTCATTAGAAGAAAACGTCAAACCTAGATGGATGAAACTTTACGAAATTTGGTGTACGTTAAAACGAAATAAATAAATTTCAATTTATGATAAAGAAATGGTGCCGGACCAAACAAACAAAAAAAGAAGAAAGACTTGAAATCAGACCTTGAATCTTGGCCTGTTTGTACAGCGGTACGAGACGATCCATTTCAGGTGGAGGCTCGTCCGCAGGCTCCAGAGTTGGGTCGAAGAGGGGCAGCAACATGGCCGCCAGGTCCTGGCCCACTTCCTTGGAGTTGAAGTTGGCGTGCGACCACTCGTCTGTGTGGTAGCAGCGGGAGAATTTGGTGAGAGGTCCTGCACCACAAATGGCTGAATCGCTGGTGTGGAAAGTGGCATCTATGACGAGTCTGCTATCAAAGACCAGGAAGGAGTTGTTGATGCTCTTGAAGGCGTTGTAGTCGACTCCTTTGTTGGAGAGGTTAATGAACACCTGGAAGGAGAAAATGAAAAATTCAGTGTGTTTTCTGTTTTCTTGTGATTTCATAATCAGATTAAACTCACTTCTTCCTGTTGCACAGGTGATGTTTCTGCATGTCCCCCTCACCCCCTGGTGTTTATCCTTATATGACATGGTGTCTCTTTGTTAGAGGAATACTTCGACATTTAGGGCAATAAACTTATTCACTTCCTTGCTGAGCGTTAGATGAGAAAATTGATAAACTCTCATATCTGTCTGTTAATAATGAAGCTACAGCCAGGAGATGGTTAGCTTAGCTTAGCTTAGCATGCAGACTGGAGGCAGGGGAAAACAGTTGGCCTGGCTCTCTCCAAAAATAACAAAATTTACCAACCAGCACCTCTATGATTTTTTACGGTGAGTTATATGCTGAACAACTTGTTAGCCGACTTCCTGGAGTCTCCGTTGGTTGCCAGCCAGCCTCAGGGTGACGACAAGACTCCAGGAAGTCACTATTCCTGGCCAAGAAATAGTCCAGTCATGGATATATTAAGAGAGCTGGATACGGTGCCGCCACTCAGCCTTGCTGCTAATTTGTCTCAGGGCCATTAAAAAATTCTCAAAAAGCATTTTCCCCATAGACTTCCATTCTAAAAGAGACTATTGATAGAACAGCTCCAACTGCAAACAAGGTCAATTATTACTTTTTGTATTGTGAATTTTTAAACTATCAAGGTTTTATGTTTGTAAAACTTTTTTCAGCTGAGCAAGAACAGTGATTTTTAGGTCATCCCAATAACACCACACCTTGAAAATGGGTAATATGCTCTTTGATCAAACTAAAACTGTGTGATTAGACTAGTGCAGCTGGACTAAAGTTGTAAATTACCCTGTAGAGTCTTTTAACACAATTATGTTTAAATTCAGTGTCTCTCACAAAAAACGTTGCTACGCCAAATTTTTCAATGTTTGACAGTTCCTACAGTACTTAAATGCAGAATACAAAGACAACAAGACCTCATCTGCGGGGTGCTTCTTTTTTAGACTAAATTGGACAAAAACAACACATAACCAGACAGTAGAATCCTCCACTGTCTGAAACAATGAAAATGGGAAAAACACCAAAATCATTTTGTGCTTGACAAACACAGGCTGCTTCCAAATTAACATCCAACCAACAGCCACAAGCTGGTGAATTCAGCCTGTCATTTGTGAGCTTTTCAGCTCCACCAGACACCCTGGCTGGTAAACCACCATTGTTAGGAGAACATTTTCTTTTGTAAAAACTAATAACTGACTGGGTAAGCAGTGAAATCATCCAGTGGATTTTGAAAGTCACCAGAAACCTGGACTTACTCCACACTGCAGATGGAGGGGCTCTGCGTCGGTGGTGAATGACACAGATGTGAGAGGATCGGGGTGTTGATCTCCATTGTTCATCTGGGCCAGCAGGCAGTTATGGTGGACCTGGACCTCGGCCTTTTCCATGGCTGTCGCCACAGCTTTCTTGATGTCAGGGTCGCTGAAGCAGGACATGCCAGGCTCAGGAGGTGGGAGGACTACATGGATACGATATCCCCGGATGCCAAGGCTGAGCAAAGTCTCTATGGTGGTGAAGACGTCAACGCTGTTTCCGTAAACAACGGCATTATCTGGAGAGACACAAGAAAGAAACAAGCGTAGTGTTTCCAAAATGAGAGTTCAGTCAGAGACACTAACGTCAACGAATTTATAGCAAATAGTTACACAGTTAACCTCATGGTGGCGCTAGAGGGACAGTCAAGGGATCACCACAGTCATTAGGATTCACCTTGGGGGGACCATGAATATCTGTCCCAAATTTAATGGCAATCCATCCACTAATATTCACTCCTCCACTACTATTCAGGATGAAAGTGGTGAATATTTCCCCCAAATCATTCAGCCCTACTTTCACTAAAAAGTTTTGTTCAATACCTCCAACTGAAGATGATCAACAAGAGTGGAAATCCAATTAAAGTGATAGCTCATACTTTTTAAATGGCACCGCTGAAACAGCAGCAGCTGTTATTTCTGTTTATGAATAACAGATGTGAAACATCATCACTAGGTTTTAGACTTACTTATGCACAAAAAATATAAAAGAAAACTACCCACTACAGTAATAACACTTTTGCTGAAAAAGAAAATCAATCTTGGATTCATTTTTCTCAGTTTCAAGGCTCTCGTGGTTACTTCTGATTGTACAGTAGGCACAGTTGATGTTTATCTTACAAAATTATAATATTCCAAATAAAAAGAAGCTCTACAATTTAGAGGGACTGGGTGGTGACCATGAAGCATTGGGTTTTTTTTTAAAAAACAACAACATTAGTTTGCAAAGGAGCCCATTTTCAAAAAGGAGCAGCTATGCATGTTTAACAAGAGGCCCTCAAATTCCTGACCATGACCCACAGATGCATGGAGCGAAATAATAAACCAAACAATGTAAATCTGAATGGGTTTTTCCTGAATGAACCCATGATTTGATACTTGCTCTTCAGAGAAGCCTCTTGACATGTTACAGAAGATACAAGCTCCTATATAATGAGAGTACGTGCTCCTCATCTCTCACTGATTATATTACATTTAAAGCACAATGTCTGGAGCATCAGTGTCATCATGCCAATGGTATGTGAGACAAAGACAACAAAAACTGAGATTTAATATGTGCATGAATTTATTCTTGGTTACCTTTCTGTTGTTTTGTTAGTGCTGGAGTTCATATAATGTTGGTTATACAACAGATCATTTTATCCTGGATAAACACATAACAAGAAGAAGTAGAAAAATCCAAATTTCTATCCACAATCTCTTTTAATCAAACAAACTAAACAAACTCAGTGATGTGCTTGAATTAGGTGAAAACAAATAAGTGTTTCCTCCAGACTTGACAGCACGATTATGTTAAAGCTTAATCGGAAGTGTTATTATTGATTGCTAGCTAAATATTTGTCAATAAATCTTCCGTAAAATGAAGTAGAGATGTCCCAAACACATTGGGATCAGTGATATAGAGCCTGATCCATTTCAAAACCTTTGTGTGTTTGCACTATACAAAACTGTTTTTATTTTAACGTAGGCTTGAGGCTGTGTATTCACTCTACGGGACTTATTACTGGCATGTACTGAATATTATAGGGATGAGGCGGGAAAATATGTGACGTCCATAAAATCAAGTGTTGGCGTCTGACTAACAGAGGTAACAGAGGTAGATATTATTTATTTACCTTAGAATGTGGATGGTATCATGTTTTAGCTGTTCAAGGTGGCTGATTAAAGAAACCCTCTACAGGATGTGAATGAAAATACATTGTGGAATGGGTGGGTGGTTTCCAATGAGACAAGGGTGTCAAAAGATTTGTTCCATTTTCTTCCTTTATATTGTTGGTTAAGTTCAGTATTAAAACATGGCAGTATTGAGTGAAAGCTACTTGGCTTGTAGTTTTTTACCTGCAGAAAAAAGCTATCAAATGTTTAATACCTCAAGGAACTAAACTACTGGGTTTTTTTCCTGAGTGATTAATAATAAGCCTACATTGTTTCACTGAATACTAATGGATTTTCATATATTTAACACGTGTTACATCAGCGTTACTTGCTTCGCAACTTTATTAAAATAAATTGTTTTAAGAGATATGCATGTTGTCATTTTCAGCTGAAAAAGTTGTAAAGAAATCACTATGAAGGACTGCAGTGCTTTCAAAAGTACAGGAATCAACTAGTCTAGTGTCAATGGGACAGTGCTGGCACTAAGTACATGCACTCAATCAGTTTACTTACAACTTTGATGTATTTGTACCTTACTTGAGTATTTACTCAACTGCATTTATCTGACATCTATAGTTACTGGTTACTTTGTAGATTCACATTTTACATTAAAAACATTTGATAATCTTATAAAATACAATGCACTGTGAAAATTAAACCAGTAATTAATACCGGTTAAACTTATTACAAGACAAAAGGGTAGTGAGATAACTGTAGGGTAGTTCCTATTACTGTTTGCTCAGTTGTAGGCATGTAAAGTGAGATGTGTGTTTATTTTTCTGAGTGGGGGGGTGGGGGCATGTTTGTGTAATTTACCTGCGTTTGCAACATGTTTTTTTGTGAGTAGTTTGTTTGCATGTGTGTATTTTATTTATTTATTAAGTGCCTTCTCTGACATCTCCATTGTTATGCAGCTTTGAATACAGATTGCGTAGCAGAACTTTTGCTTTTGATACTATAAGTACATTTAGCTGATAATAATTCTGTACTTTTACTTAAAGATAAAATCTCGAAGATTTTCATTTAAATAAACGTCTGTTAAGTCACTATCGCCGAATGACGCAACACAATGGTGATTGAGCCTATGGCCCGCTGATGAAAGCCTGCAGCATTTGCAGTATTACGACCCGGGGGTCGGGAACGACTTTCTCAGAAAAATCACGAGCGGCGCACAGTTAGGCTTTTAACAAGACTTTTAACAAGGCAAAAGACTTGCTCTTCAACTCACCTGTGTGTGAAGCGGTGTACTGTTGTTTCCGGTGTCTGTTGGCGTTGTGAGTAAACAGTTATTATGGCCGAAAAAACAAAGAAAACATCGATGACTGCAGACGAGGAAAGCAAAACTGAAACTTAAATGAGATCCAAAAACACACCTGCAATTACCGATTATCGCCATCGGTGCCGTGAAATGAAAATCTTCGACATTACAACTTATTTTGAATGCATAACTTTTATTTGTAATGGAGTGTTTTTACATAGTTGTATTGGTACTTTTACTTAAGTAAATGATCTGAGTATACTGCAGTTGGACTAACAGACTAGTCTCTCTCTATGGTAAATATGAGTTGTTACCATAGACTGTATATAAAGATGGACGACATGACAGCTCCCCAAAAGTGAAGCCAAAACATATTGATCGCCCCCTGGTGGCTGGTTGCAGTATATTTTGGCTTCATTTTTGTACCGTGGGAGGACGTGGAGACGCGTCCTCCATCTTTATATACAGTCTATGGCTGTTACCATCAGGACAGAGGTACAGGGTACCGCCTTCATACCTTCAGTATAACTCTGTTAAACAGATCCCAGTGATATGAGGTGTGTGTCAATTGCATGTTGTTGTACTTAATTCTTGATTGTTGTGATGATAGTGGAGCACTGCGTTGTTAAATGTTCATCTATCATTGTAATGTCTTTTTCGGTTGTGGTTGTATTTGTCTGACAGTTGCCACAGACACAAAGAGAATTTCCGAAACGATAATAAAACAAAACTAACTAACTAACTAGACTGGAGTTTGTAGCTTTTACTGGCTGCTGTTCAGTGTCTCTGTCCATGGTGCTGAAGGAGAGAAGCACTGCTGCTCCTGAAGGCCAGCAGAACACAAAGCTTCTCATCAATAAATCTATATTCTACCGCTCACTTTTTCTTTGTACTTATTCTACTACTACTAGAACTACTCAAGGAAACATGTTTTTTTATGTCTACAAAAGAGGTGAATGAATTCCTTAAAAAAGTCAAGGCAAACTGCTTTGTTAAAGTAAGTTAAAAAGTCCCAGGGTCCTGAGGTAGACTGATGTGTGGTCAACATGAGCTGGTTTTGTTTTTGATCATGTAGCCACTGTAATAAAGGCCTTGTACCTTCTCGAAGTAGTGTGCCTTGACTTTTTTGGGCATTCATTCCCTGTTCTGGCGACATTGATCGCCTGCCTGTGCGCCAGGAGCACCTGTTTTCAGTGTCACATCGCTGTCAGATCCAAGAAGCGCTTCCTCATTAGTTTGTTTTTCTACTGTATTTTTATTTCCATTTGCTATCACTGTTATTATTCATCACCATGAACACACACACTGTAGTTTATTTTGACTCAACCCCACATACACCGTCCTGCTGCCCCAAATACTCACTAGAGCTCCAAATGTGGATTCAACCGCCGCTGAAAATAGTCCCCAACAAATGCACTATTTTCTCCTGTTTGTTTGATAAAAACTACAGTGAGCAGCTGTTTTAGGAAATTACTGAGTCTTTTTTAAAAATGAAACTATATATTTGAGATTCAGTAGGATTCAGTAGGAACCAATAGGCTTGGAGCTGAGAGCCACAGACAGGAAGTCAGAAAGTGTTCATAGACGGGCTAACAGACTGCTAGATTCAGTATTTGAATGGGATTTGTTGTCAGTATGAAAAATGTGTGGAGAGTGAGACAGAACAGAAATGACTGCACTCTGCTTTAGTCTAATGCTATAATTTACATTCACTCTCTGTTTCCTTTTGCTGTTATTATTAAAATATGGAAATAAACATGGTATCTGCTGGAGTCAATTTGCATTTATTAATTTTTTCCTTTATGACTGGGATCAACTAATTAGTATGTATAAAAGCTGCACTCTAGATCACTGCACAATTCCTTCAGAGAGCAGATTAATTTTGCTTAATGACACTGTGTATTTTTTCCTGCTCTGAAAAGCCTGGCTCTCAGAAAGTGATATGATAATGGAAAATGGATGGAAGAGGCCGACCTGATTCACAGAGATGAAAGATTTCTCTGCAGCTAATTAGCTGCTAATTATACCGGGGCACTTCAGCGCTGACTGGCTGAGTAATGACATACTACTACAGATTAATTTTAGGAGCTGTGTGTGTGTGTGTGTGGGTGGGTGTTCACTTACCCTCCAGCTCCACAAAGTTGGCACAGAGCCAGCGGCGAGCAGCCGTGCAGTCATAGAGGTCGTTGAGGGTGAAGAGGTTGGAGGGGACGGGCCCGGCGTATCTGCGGCGAGCGGGCTGAGCCTGCAGCTGGCTGTTTGTGATGGGCTGGCTCAGATCCACACCAGTGGGACAGGGCACCTACAGCATCACATGACACGCATAGATTTGATTTATAATGAACATTTCAGACAACAGTGTCACCCAAAGTGCCTTACAAACAGTTAATTAGTAGTGTTGTGAAAGGGCAGATGAATGGGATGATTAATATTGGCATATTTTTACTGACTGGCTGAAAAAGGAATCTTATGATCAAGACATGAAAATGTGTATCGTGATTAAAAGCTGCATGTCTGTGTGAATACTGACATTTTCAGCTTCATCAGTTGTTGTTTGCTGTTATAATGTAGTGTATGAACTGCTAGCAGCCTCAGCCATCAGTCTAAAATCATTGATAAAGCTAAAAGTCGAGTCAGTTTTATTTGTACAGCCCAAAATCACAAATTTGCCTCAAAGGGCCTTACAATCTGTACAACATACGACACCCTTCAAAGCTAAAAGATGGTGTTGTTTGTCTTGTCTAAAATGTCCTTGAGCCTAGAATTTGTTATATAAGATGCTGAATGGGCCTCTCCAAGCCTGAACTGTCAGTTTTCACACTAAAGATGTAGTTACAGGGTCGTTAAAAGGGAAATCTTCAGTCAGACATTGAGGGGGACCAAATACGTTACTGGTCAATCAGGCTACAATTTGCAACTAATCATACGTCTTATCTCTTCTCCTATTACCTCTTTACCAACTCAGTAGTACTGAGACCCTTGATAACTGTATAGTGACAAACCTTCTGCCTTACAGCCAACTCTGTAATATTCAGATTAGAAGATGAAAAGTGCTGATTGTCTCATTGTCTCACCTGGTACTGCAGGCCCGTACAGAGGATGAGGTGATCGTAGGGAACCTTCCTACCACCAGACACAAGGACATGTTTGGACTTCCTGTTGATGCCCACCATCTTCCCAGTCACCACACTGACACAGGCATGCAGAGGGAGCTGGGCCAAGCCTCTGCTGCTGTATGCATGACTGCAGGGAGTGAAGAAGACTGAGTAGATTAGAAACTTATAAAAACTCTGTTGTAATACCAACTTCATCTCTGCTGATCGTGGATTTTTAGTTGTTTTTTATTATTTGCAAATGTAATAATCACAAATATTATAATGTTTTTAGCCACGTTAGCAGCACAGCTCTGGAGATGCCAATGTCAGTATCGGCCGGTCCACCACTTTGGTCCAGACTGAAATATCACGACAGCTATTGGATGGATAGTCATGAATTTTTTCATCACTATCATGGAGGATGACTTTAGTAATCCCCTGACTTTTCCTCTTGCGCCACCAGCAGGTCAAAGTATTCACTTCATCAGTGAAATATCTCAATATGGATTGGCACAAAGCTTTTTACAGACATTCAGGGTTACCAGACGATGAGTCCTGCTGACTTTGGAGATCTTCTGGCTTTTCCTGTAGTGCCACTATGAGGTTCACATTTATGGTTTTTAGCTAAATGTCTCAACAAGTATTGGATGGATTTCTATGAAATGTTCCCCTCAGGATGAATTGTAATACTTTTGGTGATCCCTTAACTTTTCATCTAGAACCATCATCAAGTATAAAATTCACTTTGTCCAATACTTTGGTTTATGACACCTAGAGATCTAATGACAGCTGAGTTTAGTGCTAATTAACAAATGTCAGCATGCTAACATGCTAAACATCAGCATGTTAGCATGTCGATGTTAGCATTTCGCTAACAGCCTCACATACAGCATGAGCCGAATTCTACACATTTGTGCTGCTTTTGAATTCACTACGGATGAGAATCACTGAAATCACCTTGTTATGTTTCTTACGTTACAATCTGGAAATCATTCTGGCTAAATTTACATATCAAAGATACCTGTACAGTATATTACCTTTGGGCACTCATGAATTTAAAACAATAACTGGGAAACTTCTTTAACAAGTTTAATGTTTATAGAAGATTCTCATGGTATGTTGAGATACATCTAGTAAGTTATTCAATGTAAGATGCCAGAACATGATTTTCCATTTTCATCATGTGTGATGTTACATTCGCTCACCTTGTGGATAGAAATCTGACGTCCTCGTGGTTGTAGTCGCTGGGGAAACCGTGTGTTGAGATGAGGGTCAGGTTGTTGAACATCAGGTGAGGGCTACGAGAACAAACAACACTGAAAAGCATGAGTGCTTTTCCACAGAATACGGAGAATACATACAGGACACAATGTGACGGGAATGTTTTCCGCGGAAGGACAACATTGATTTCTGCGACAACTACTTTCTTCCTCCAGTGATGCATTTAGCATTTAGAATGCCTGAATAATGTCAGCCATGTCAAGAGGAAGATAAAGAATATGGAATAAAACTATTAAGCTTTATGTAACAGGAACGTCCGTACCATACATGAACACAATGATGCATCTGCAAAGATGTTTGGCCCATGCACTCTTTAAATATTAGCTGCTGCTGCTGTTGAAAATAAAGGAATATGATCTCAAATAAAAACCTTAAATGGGGAGTTAAGTGAGATCAAGTATTGTCTCTTTATACAGGTGTAGCCCTCACTAAAATTCATTTAGACGTCAGAATGTGAATAGTTTTCTAAAAAGTTTAAAATGTATAAATATGGTTAAAAATATATATTATGGATAAAATGTATTAAAATACATTTCATAATCTTTACGGTTCAAACGTTAAAAGGTTGAAGTTCATGTAAATGAGTGTAGTTTGTTTGATATGTACATGAGCCAGCATGTGTAGTTCACAGCCTAACTTGGTTAACAGCACAATATGTCAGTCTTTGTTTTTCTTTATTTTAATTGGTGTGTCCTAAAACCAACAGCCAACCCAATTCCAGTCTCAGGTAGAGGGGTGGGGCTTAGTCATGAGCTGCAAGGTCTCAGCTATTGGAGAAAAGCAGAAGCAAATTATCACAGTCGAGTAAACATTGTAAGAGAGCAATAATGTTCATAACTTCGCGGTTGACAACCAGTTATCCTATAGTTTGAACTTATGTGATCTACAAGAGGTACTTACATTTTGGGTTTGTGTTGCAGAGTGTGAGAGTGTGTGTGAGAGAGTGTGGGCCCACAGTATA
>NTHP01000261.1:1604922-1617057 GCA_003416845.1 Oplegnathus fasciatus | reverse complement strand
ATTGTTTGTGTACCTGGACTAATACATAACTAAATTTTGTCTTATTGCATTTAAAGTTGTGTCATTTCATCATCGCTAATTCATGTTTTGGTAATAACTGTTTAAAAGGGTATATAAAGTTGATGCACAAGAGAAGATCTAATAGGAGGCATAAACCTTTTATTATATTTTCTTAATCTTATTGGAGGCACCGCCAGTTAATTTTGTAGTAATTTACAAGTACAGGTTATAGCGCCGTTAAGTTTGAAATCGTACCCAGGCCCCGCCCATAGTTCTACTATACATTGCAGATCCACCAAATCTTATACAGTTACATGGGACGGGTGTTACACAGGCAAATCCAAATTTATTTTATTTGGATCAAAACCCGGAATTAGAAAAGCTTTTTTTCTGCTCCATCAAAATAGCAATACAGATCCTGGGTCAGGTGGATAACAGAACTAGGTTTTTGGTGAGAAAAGCTCCCATAGATTTGGTTTGCAGTAGGCAAGGCATCCATCTTGACAAACAATCACAGACAAGACAGACAATAGACAAACATGATAAAACGATAAAAGTACTCATGGCTCCAGTAATCAGGACTTAGAAAGAGAAAAATAACCTTAAAAAGAAAGACTGAAATAAATAACCATGCTACGACTTGTTCATCTGAGTGATGGCTGCTGGGACAAAGCTATTTTCATACCGCTTTGTTCTACGCTTTGGGGCTACAAACCTCAAAAGCTGAAATTCACTGTGCAAAGGGTGGGAGTCATCATTTAAAGTCGAGCTGGTTATCCGCTGTGACTGTTTGGTATACAGGGACTCTGTGTTAAGCTGTGACTCACCAATGAGCCTTCCAGACCATTCAACAATTTGGTTCAGAGAGTTCCTGTTCTTTAAAGACAGGTTTCCAAACCATGACAGCAAAGAAAAAGATAAAAATCGATTCAATAAAAGCATGATACAATAAGGTCATCATGGTTTTGTCAATGTGGAAATAGGACAGTTTCCTCAAACAAAACAAACGCTGGTGCCCCCTTTTGCCCACGGCTTCACAATTTACTTCAAAGTTCAGTTTTGAGTCAATAATTGTGCCAAGATATTTGTATGATTGCACACATTCCATGTGTGTGGGCATGTCTACTAAAATCAATGATCACGTCTTTGGTTTTAGATATGTTTAACTGAAGATAGGACTCCTCACACCACTTGACAAAGCCGTCGATGACTGGGCCATGGCTGGTCTCATTGTCCTGGACCTTTTACCTGAGCAGAGGTCTAATCGGCCAAAATAACTGAGAACAGGTGGGGATGTGCAGGGCCTTAGAGACGTACATTTTAAAACCCTGAGCAACATAAAAAAGATGTTGAATCTGTGGTTTAAATCTTCACGGGAGAAAAGTTCTCCAGCCTACTGATACATCTGTGCTTCCTGAGCATGAAAACTCCTGAACTGCCCTCCTACCTCTTGTGTGTTTACTGCCGACAATATACAGCATCTCTTGTGATGCAAATGCCCTCTTTTGTGGTGGCCTACAGGACATTACACAGCTGATAACAGCAGCTCCAGCTCGTTCGTCCAGTGAATAGCAGAGTGTGTTCAGCCTTATCACACTGACGCCTCTGATCGCCTCCTGCGCAGTTCTTATCTCAGTTTCCTGCTAAATTAACGCCCAGCGGCACAGATCTACAACACCAGACACCAAAATGCTGCTAAACTGACTGCATATAGGTTGGATGACTGCTGTGTTGTATTGTTCACTTGGACGATATGGGGATATACGCTGTGAGTGACATGATAGAAAATTGTCAAGCAGCAGAGATTTGGAAAACTCTGGTTGTTTTAGACCACTGTGGACTATTTCAATGAGAAGAAGTACTTTATGGTAATATTGGATTAACAGGATTTTTGCATCATTGTTATGAAGTACCTTGACTTTTCGGTCTCATCAGATTACTTTATATATAAATACTTTCAAAATTAAATTTCCACGAAAGGAACCACATGATATATATTGATATTGCAATATACATAATTACACATATCATGATCAGATATTTTATCCATATTTCCCTCTCTTCCTCGCTAGTAGAGAGTGTAAAACAATCATGTACATTTTGCAAATTAGGGCTGGAACTAACAATGGTTTTCATTATTGATTAAACTGTTGATTTTTTATCGATTTATTAATCATTTGGTCCATAAAATGTCAGAAAATGCTCATTTTCCAAAGCCAGAGCCTAAAGTGACGTCCTCAGACTGCTTGTTTTGTCTGACTAACAGTCTAAAACCCAAAGAAATTAAATTTGCAAAGATATAAAAACAGACAAGCAGCAAATTCTTGGCATTTTTTCTTGAAAAACAACTTAAATTATTAATTTTCTGTTGATTAACTAATGGATTAATTGTTTCTTAACAAGTTATATTATTCATTTGTAGAGAGCAGCAAAATGAGCATGTATAAAAGTGAAAATGTTGAGGATTTTTTCCCAATAAAATCTACAGATTTATTGATCAAACCAGAGTTTACAGCTGGATCAAGTAAAGAATCCTCAACTGTCATTTCTAAGCTTTGTGTCATCAGTGGTTTGATCCTTGACTTTGACGTGAACATGCAAATAATAATAATAATAATAATCAACCGTCAGACAATGATTGCAGTCAAACTTTCCTTGTTAATCTGTGCCAGAAGGTGGATTTATGCCACAGCACTGAGGCATTAAGGCCCATTATTGGTGTCTGGATGTGGCTGAATCAGAAGCCCTGGATTTACTCTGTTATCAGCCGGTGACAGACGGCCGTGGTGACCCTGCAGCCTGACTGCGGCGAGCAGAGGGCCGAGCCGCCACAGAGCTCTTTATCTGTCTGACCCCGTCCCAACCAGTAATGGAGTTGGGGGGGTTGGTGCTGGTGCTGCTGGGCTGGATTCAATGAGCACAGCAGAAAGCTGTGTTGGGGTGGGGGGTGAAGGGGGATGGACGTTTGGGCAGGGCTGATAAGGGGGGCCCCAGCAGGCCGAAACTGACCCATCATTCACCCTCTCAATGCGTCACCGCCTCACCATTAGTTCAGCGGACACTAACTGCCTCATTAGTCAACTCATTAGTGACAGCAAACACAGATCGCCGCAGCAGATCCCTGACGGGGGGAAACTGTGGAGTGGCTAATTAAAGGGGGCCAGCGCTGGCCCTGCTGAATGCCAGGCCTCAGACAGCTGCGTGCGCCCGCCCCAGCATCACCGCCGTGCCAGCCTTGCCAGCTCTGAGGGCTGTGAGATCTCACTCGCACAAAACAACTGCCCTGGTTGCCTGGCAGCTATCGCCTGGTTCTGAATCAGCAGCCCTGCGTTTCTTATTATCTGCCGGAGCAGTTAATCTCACAAAGCCAGGACGAAGGCAAACATGTAAGACGTCCGACCCGGAGTCAAGTGACATTTCCAGAGATTGGATTCCTGGAATAAAAGACGATAAAGAAAAGAAAGAGAAGCTTCAGCGTGGGACTGCTCTCCTTGAGTTCAGGGTTTCTGGGGACACTGGAGTATTTCTCTACAGACATCAGAATGTGTGATAAACATGATCATGTGAATACTTTACAACAGCTGCCAGCTGTCGATTATACCACTTGCATCGTTTGTGTGCAGCTCACTACTCGTCTGCTCTTACTGGCACTTGGAGATAAAAGTGATTGTTCCTCTGTTACCTGCCTGAGTTAGACAGACAGACACTAACAGACAGATTCAGACACAGACAGTGTTTCCTCTGCTTATAGAAGTTCTGCTTGGGTGTAAGTTTTGATTTTGATTTGGTGCTTGGTCCTAATTTATTTCTACTGCAGATTGCAGCAGACAATGATTCCAAATAGTGTAATATTAATATTATGAGAACAGTATATAGATACCCTTAAGTTTGTTAATTTTCATTTTCCTCTACTGGGTTGCTGTAAATACCAGGGCCTCATAACCCCACATAATATCAGCAATTACTTTAACTTGTAGCCCTCTCTTATAGAGGAATCTTTGTCAAAATCCAGTTTTAAAGCATTTATTGTCTGAGTTTACATTGTGTTCACACGGTGCTCGTTCCTAGATAAAAGATAAGGCTGGTGTTACTGGTTTTATATTTTTCTTATTGTCCACAAATCCAATGAAAAGACTAAAACCAACAATGTGTCTCTCAATACTTTCTGACTTCCTGTCTGTGGCTCTCAGCTCCAAGCCAATTGGTTCCTACTGAAAATGTAAATCTTGTGTTTGTTGACAATAATAAAATAAAGAAAAATACCCGACTCATCCTTTAATCTGATTACCACAAACTGACACGCAGAAAACTTTGGGACCAGGTAGTTTTATCCCAACATAGGAGTATTGGTTGGTATCTGAGTTTTTGCTGTGTGCACTGTTCTTGAAGGGAACTTGGGGATGAAAGGGTATATCCACAATGCACAGATGGTGAGAGGTGTGTGTGGGGGGGTTAATAGGGGCCCGACAGCAAATTTTTGCCCCAGGGCCCCTTAAGAGGTTAATCTGGCTGTAGTAACAGAGGAAGAATTGTGACATTATTTATTGCTGCTGCTGCTACTAACTCAGAAAAGGCCAGTATATACACAGTCTACTGCACATCTGGGAGAAAATTTGCACTGAGGAGCTTGTTCTGAGGCAGACTCACCAGAAACAAAGCACCTCAAGGAAAGATAAACCTGTGTCTGACGCCCCCACCACCACAATCCTGGCGTTAATGGTGACCTTTGGCTCCATGGTTAACTTTCTGCCGATGAGGCTGAGGGCAAACGGTGCCTGAGAGAGAGAGAGAGAGAGAGAGAGAAGACAGTCAGTGAGATTCACTGGTTTTCACTCCCAAAATAACGTGCCATTTTCTGAAAATTAAATAATCCATCAAATGCATGTACCCTTAATTATTAACCCACTAAAAGCATTACAAAATGATGTGTCCAATTTGAATATCACAGTGTGAAATAGGAACCAGCTCTCATTAAAGCACTTAATCTGCCGGCTGAAGAGACAGTTCAACTTTCAGGCAAAAACCTTTATAGTCTGTAACGTTTAAGGTTTGTGCCAAATCTTGCACTTCTGAAATCTGTGCAGTGTGAAACAACCGTCCTTTTACAGCTGGTCGGCAAATTCAGATTTTCCAAAAGACTATCGGACATTAGAGAGTCTAAAGCAGATACGCCTTAGGCTGAGATATTTTACAACAGAATTCAGCCGTCTGAAAGCAACTAAACTATGTATATTTTAGTAGCTGAAGCACTCAGAGACCAGAGGGGATGGTTTTGCATCTTTAAAATTCTCTAGTCTTTTATCTATTTATTTTTTTCAAAAAATTGCTCTACTTTGAATTTGGCATTTGTATACCACCAAACGCTGTTTTCTTTTGGTATTTTTGGGGGCATTTTAATGACTTTATTAGATAAAGAGCAGAGAGATGACAGGAAATGAGGAGAGAGAAGTGGGGAATGACATGCAACAAAGACGTGAACCACGAGCATTGCGGTTCATGGTCGATGCCTTGTCCCCTAGGCCACCAGGGTGGCCCCAAAATGTTTTCAACCCCAAATGAACTTCTTCTTTTTTGTGCAGCAGAAATGAAAGTCTGTGTTTTTTCACTTATTTTCTGTGTATTTCATATAAAAACATTAGACTTGTAAATATGGCCTTACACAGTTTAAAGAGTAACTTAACAACATGTTGAAAAGCAGTGTTTTGCTGCCCTCTCTGGTGCAAAGTTCAAGTCCGTTTAACCTTTGACCTTTGCTTGTAGCATCAATGCTGGGTGTGGTCATAAATGTGCTCTGTTGCACATGTAACCACACCTAGCAATGATGTCACGGGGTCCTGGAGTACACCTGTACATCACTACAGCAAGCTGAGAAGTTAAACCACTGGAGGTCAGCAAAAGCAAGATACTCAAGGGTTGTTGAGTTACTCTTAAAGGATCTTTATCAGTTGCATTTCTCTAAAGATTAACTTGCTAAATATGTCCTAATGTAAATTCCACCTGTGAACAATGCAGGTTTGGCACAGTCACAAAATCTTAAATCAAAACCTTTTGGACAGTCATTGCAACCAGATCCAATAACTGCAATATTTGGTGTTTCAACAGAGAATATCCTCATAACAGGAGCTTAATGTATGATTACTATCTCTACTGACTAACTGTCTTCTAGAGTTTATATTTTACTAATTTGCGAGAGCAAATATGTTCTAAAGAAACCAGAAGAAGCCACCTGAATTATGTTTTTTAATGAATATAATGTGAAAGGGTATCTGCCAAATTAAAAAATGTTAATCCAGAAGGTCTCCGGTGTCTCCTATAGTGTGCTACAAAAACATCATTCACAGGAAAAAAAGAATTGCCACTGAACATAATCCAGGCAGCAAAAAAGTGTCCCTACTTGTGCAACCTAGTAGTATATGAATGTAATTTGTCAGAGACAGATTGTAAAGGATATTATTTTACTGACCTGGAAAAACCTCCTAGTCACTCCAACTACTCTGTAGTTGCAGGAGGTGACAGAGCACCTTAAACTAGAGAAGCTCAGGTATTTGCTTTGTGGTTCCCCTGAACAATTCAAGAAAACATGGCAGCCCTTTCTGAATTATAGTAACACTAGACTCTAAACTTTGTCCAATGAAATTAACATCGTAATTATGTCTTTTGTTATTGTCATCTGTAGGGATAACACTGAGATAATTGTTTTGATCTTTGAAGTGCTCTTTTTGTAGTTATTCATTTCTTAAAATGGATTTATTCATATTTTGTGCTTGGTGTACTTTCACCCCACTGTCTACCCCTCTTTGTGTATTAATCACGTGTTTGCTCTATATTCATAGGTTAAAAAATCAATAAACACAGTTAGAAAAATATGAGAATTGCAGAAAGTGCAGCTTCAGATTCTAATGAGATGGAAACACGGGGATCAAACGTGTGACCTGACAGTTAAGGAACACTTTTCCACAATAATTACAAAAGAGTCCCACAGGAATTAGTAGAACACCGCGTTCTAATTTCCCAATTCCTCTACCGCCAAGCGTCTCTGGTCCTCGCCCTGTGATCTGAGGAAGCTAATGGCTCCTTCATCATCTATAATTAGGCAGATTGGCCCCACAATGCACCTTGTTGGATGAAAACAGCGTTGAGCGAAAAAGGGGGAAACCCGAGGGTGAAATTAACCTTTGTGTAATATTCAAATAATTTCCACGAGGGCCTGTGTGCCCGACATCTGTCACATACTGAGAGATGTTGTGGCTCAGGGTTTGATTAGCAGGAAAACAAAAGAGCATATGGTTATTTTATACCATAAAGTAATGTGTGCACTCATCAGAAAAATAAGTAATCTTATAAATATTTTTAATTGTAGCAATAAAACAAAAGCAGCTAATATTTCAATGCCTACTTACACTTTAAAACACATTTCTGAGTTTTAAATTTAAAACTGCAAAAATGTATTTTATTTTTAATACTTTTGATCATTTCTTTCATTGTTATCAGATCAAAAGTGACCAACCAAGGCAAGTCAGTAAGTGAGTTTTGGGAGATACTTTGGGAAGACATTTTAGCCTGATGAGAGACCAGGTAGCTTGATCAGAGTTGGGATGTTGGAGGTATTTTGGGAGCACAGGATTGTGGAAGTATAAGTCCAGCTCATTTTCTGGACATGAAACTCTCCTGGTTGATTCATCAGTACAAAAGATAAACAACTGTGTTAGAAAATATTGGACCTTTGATAAAAAGTTGAACATTCAAGCCTGTGGCCTGTGAAAAAAGAAAGGAGAAAACTACAATTACCAAGGAGCATTTTGGTACGAAATATCCAGTCACAGAACTTAAAATTGTACTTTGTGTGCTACTAGCAACAAGCTGAAGCTAAAGATGAAACGTTGTAGTAAACTGTAAACATTCAGCAGTTCACTTTAAGATTCTGCGTCAATTTTGGATGAATATAGCAACTGTGGTAATGAACTTTGTTCTCAAATGCACCAAAATGTTCTGACTTTTGCTGGTGGAGTGGAAAAGCTGGACTGGACCACTGCTGGGTAACAGCAGTCAAAGACCAGCAGGGATACAGATATACTTATAGGAAATGCTGTTGGTTATTATTTCCTATAGCAGTCATCCATTAAAACATTTTTATCAAAACAATATTTACAAAACGTATTAGATAAACAATGATTTTAAAGATATGTGTCATGTAGACGCTGTATTTTGACATTTATTGAAAATTAGTATTACTTTATATATCTATATATATATGTATATATATATATATATATATGTGTGTGTGTGTATATATATATATATATATACACATATATGTATTTGTTATTACATGTAAGCAAATTAAATGCCTACATGCATCCATCCGAATACTGCAGGAATTAACCAGATGAGGTATTCAGACGAACAAAGCTCCTGTCTCATCTGCATGTGTGGTGGAGCAGGTGCAGCAGCTCTTATCACGCTGGAGATGCCTCACCTTCCCTAAACACAATGGCCACAGCTCTGTGTAATATGATCCTGTATTGACAGAGAGGGAACAGGTGCTTTAAATTTGATTAATCATCCCGAGGCCGACATCAGGAGGCAGAGGCGAAGCTCGGAGGCGAAGCTCTTATCTGCAGGGTAGCCTGGAAATCATGACTGCCGTGTTACCACGGTGAAGGGGGAGGACTGGGTTTGATGGAGTGAAATGAACATGTGAGTGTACACGGTGACGCCTCGGGTCTAAAGAGCGCTGCTGTACATGTCGTAAATATTTGAAGTGCAGAGCATTAAAATAAACCACAGCCAGGCTCGGAAGATTTAAGGCCAGAACACATGACTCATGGTAGAATTTAAACAAAAGAAGAGGAAACCATTCAGAGCTGGGATCATTATTCACCTGTCACTTTCATTCTTTTACCAGTTTATCAAAAAAGAAAAAGAAAAAAGAAAGTTGCTCTCAAAGTAACACTATCTGCTTAAGTTACCAGAAACAGACAGCGACATGCCTACAGGCACCTGTACAGCAGGTACTAAACGCTTTGAGGGCTTTAGTAAAAACATGAACCTTGAAGGCTGGGGCGGCAGAAGTGTTGTTCTGAGCGGCTACACTCAAAGCCAGGATGAAAAGGGTGCCATAGAGAGGAGAGAGATACTACAGTCATTCAACAACATACATTTAGAAACTTAAGGGAATGATGTGCAAACAGTCTATTGTATTATCTTGAAGTTATCCTAAACGACAGAGAAGTCAGAGAATCTCATCCAGGTAAAACACCCAGAACAAATCAAACAAAATCTTCAACCCTCGCTGCAGAGCCCAAGTGTGTGTTTTAATGTTTACACTTGAACTGACACTTCATCTCCTTTAAGTGATTCAACTTTTAGTGCTTACATGCCAGCTAACACTACAGATCTTTTAAGGCCTTTCACTAGAACTTCTTTTTCTGCTTTAACTTCATCTGTTACTCCCATACGAATCATTTCTAAAGCTCAAAAGACCCAACATTTTAAGTTTAAAATGTTTCCACTGCAGTTTTCAGCTGAAGTGAGCTCTCTTTTCCACCTACAAATACTTGTGTAGACAAGCTTTGTTCAAACCAACGTAACATTATTTTAAATTCTAGTTGAGATCCAAAAGTTGTCACAGATATCAAATATATATGAATATGATAGTATATGTATTTAGATAAAATGAGCAAACTGAACAACACAAGAGGTTTTTGGTTTGTTGGTTTTAGTTTGCTGTTTAACAAACAGGTCAAATGTATAATGTCTCTGTTAATGTGACACAAGTGTGAAGATATGCAACAGAAAATAAAGTGTCAGTGTTCATTCCATCATTCTGTGTTTTGTAGCTTTCTGTACAGGAGTTTGCCCTCCATACCTTTAACTGAAGCACATTCTGTGCCATCCCAGGCTGTTCCCTTTGAAACAGCACCTTCTAGTGGTCACATTAACACCCTGCTGTGTCCGCTCTGTCAGCAGCCTTCAGCTAATCTACATTCCCTGGCAGGCTGCACCCTGTCAGCCAGCTGCTGCTGTGCCCACCTGGTCCTCGGTGATCTGCCTGGAAGGGGCGTTGATGCCAAGCTCCTCCAGCGGGTAGATGATCTGGCGTCGCGGGCGGACAGGGACCGCGCAGTTGAGGATAAAACCCAGATGGTGGACGCAGGAATTCTGGGTGCAGAAGAAGAGGGCACAATGTCAGTGAGCTCAGAAAGAGAAAACGCCCTTGGAGGTTAAACAGCATCAGTGTGGCTCGGGAGGCAAATGGAAGGCGACAAAGTGATAATGAGCACCGGTGAAGAGGTTAGATGATGCAAGGTTTACACTGATATGAGCTGCTTGGAAAACATCACGCAGTGCTTCATCCACTGCCCGAACAGAGCTAATTCTCTGGTTATCTTCTGCCATTATTCTATTTGCACATCATCATCTCCCAATCTGGTGCTTGTTTGTGGAAGGTAATTAGCAGAGGAAGTGGAGGCCTCTACATGTTGAGGAAATGTCTTATTATGGTGTGGAGAGGTGGAGCTGGCAGCACTGTTGGCACCTGCTGCCCCGACCCCGGGGACAGCAGCCTGCCGAGGGCCGCACTCTGCAAAAAATGACCTGCTTAAAGCTCCAACATCTTAACATGAACAAATCAATCTGTCTGATCAGCTTGAACAGCTGCAGAAGAGTTTCATCTGCAATATATGAGTAGATCTCTTTGTTCAAATGTAGCACAAGAAAGGGAAAAGGAGGGAAAATGTACTTTTTTTAACAACTTAAGTCTGACAAACATCTTAAAAGCTTTTCATCAAATAATGGTGTATAAATAATAAAATCAATACATGGTAAAGCTACTTTAGCTAAACTGGACTTAAAATAACAACAATACTCATTATTGCCAGAACTACAAAAAGTAGTAAAATAAAGACTGCATTAAGAGAATATTTAATGCAAATTTCAAAGATCAAGAGTCATAGCCGAGGTTTGGCAGGACAGAGGATAAATATATGAGACGGGTTCACTGTTTTTCAAGCCAAGCCTTATTAAAATGTTTACCACCATTTATAGGCATGTCTTTAAATGTTTACCAAAACAAACAACATGTTTTCTATCAATTTTGCACAACTTCTCGTTTTCTGCAGATTTAACTCNNNTTTTTGAAGGCTGTAACAACCTGACTGCAGAAAGCTGCAGCAGACTAGTGACTTTCTGAAAAGTAACTCACTAGTCATAAATGATGTGAAGCATCACTGTAATAAAGGTTGAAAAACAGAAAACCTCTCTAATATGTACGACATCCCGCTACTATTCGGAGTTACTTGACAATTTTGTCAAGCATAGATTTACAGAAGATGTGAAATTGGTCTTGCACATTAGTGTCATGTCTGAACACAAATTTATTATGAATTAAATGTCAAATTCTTTGTTTTCCTATGACACATTAAATAAATAAATAGTTTTCCTGAATGTTTTTCTATTATCTTGGAGTCACCTGCCTATTTTACATTCATGCAACCTGTGTTAAGAAAATTCTGCCACTTCTGTCAACAAGTGAAAGAAACTCACCACTGGATCTGCGTTTGAATGACTTGTCATGAAGGATATTTTTTGCAGTGTTTGAACTGAGGATCATTACACTAATGACAATGTGTATCTGAGCAGACATGCACAGAGGCTGGAAGGGGCCCAGGGATGAGGGGCCAGTAAGGGTCTGAAAGTCCCTGTGCACCCACCTCCTGGCTGTGGTTGGAGGGGTAGATTCTGTGGTACAGGCAGGATTTGTGAGCCAGCCGGAGGACCTCCTTAAACAAGTGTTTGGTGAAGTGCTGGAAGGAGGGTTTGAGGACAAAGTGGCGTATCTGAGCGTGCTCCTCGTAGCGGTGATGGCTGAAGTAGATGAAGTTCTCGATGTTGTAGTGGGCACGAATGTACTCGATGTCCTGACAAAGACAGATTAGATAATGAAGTCAGTTTTCTGATTGAATAAAAATATTTGTATTTGATACTTTCCCATTTTAATGTTCTTTTGTTTAATACAGTTCCCCTGTTTTGTTCCATTCAAATAATAAAAAAACAAAAGCTGCTGATGATTGTAGCATTAAAATTGTTTTGGTAACATCTTGATCACATCATAGCAACCTGAAATTACAGTAAACA
>NTHP01000261.1:1587003-1604362 GCA_003416845.1 Oplegnathus fasciatus | reverse complement strand
TAAACATACCTCTTCAATCCTACTCATGTTGAACAGACAACACTGTTTAAACCTTTATTTTATTATTTTATTTAACCTTTATTTTTAATTCTAGTCAAGTTCTTAACGTTTTCAAAGATCCTAAATATGTCAGACTGAATTACAGGAAAATGATTCTATTTGATGTTTTTTATACTTCAGTATACTTTATATTTTCAGTGTTTCATCATGCAACTCAATGGCATCTTGGACCATCTTTTATTAGAAGTGTTTTCAAAGGCTGAGCAGTAACCTCCTTGATAAGTAAATTGACCTTCATGTGTAAAACTGGTAGAGTGCCTCTTTGAGGAGGAATATTGTGAATATGAGGGTTTAAATTGTTAAAAGTCTGCACATACATAAAAAGACATTTCATGATAACATCTTTAACTGTGCAGTAAAGACATTTTTATTACCTTTTTAAAAACAAAATCTTAAAAGGAAAAAGTTTTCAATGGAGTTCAGCACTTATTGATCTAAGAGACAACCACCAACACTTTCAGGTTCATCTGTGGACAATCACTGGTAAACTGCACCTACCTGTTCATCTCTGATGATCAGTATTCCCACAACCTGACCATGTACCTGGGCCACGAAGGCTTGCAGCGGCACCCCATCCTGACAAACAACAGAACAAAACAGAATGTGTGAATTTACATGTTGAATTGAATATGAGCTGAACGCACCTTCTTGTATAAGTCCGGTGGCATGAATACACATGAAGTGGCTGCATTCTCATTTGAGAAGTAATTATCAGTTTTGGAGCTGCGGCAGTGACAGCTGGGGTGTCAGTCAGAGAGGAAAATCCGTTCAACTGAATTCTCACCAATCTGTTCCCTGGCATACATGCGATATTCCTCGTTATTCCAAGACAATCATCACCAGCTCGAGTCACACTTGATTGTCCAAAACAATCATCATGTCATTTTAAAAGTTTAAGGGGCCCAGTCAGAATTTCAACTTTGATATTATGCTGATTGCCAGTTCTTGTTTAGGAGGAGAAAATCGTTTGATATTGAATACAATTCTTACATTTTTTGCATACTTTAGCAGTGGTAGCTAAATTTGCTTGAGAGTAGTTGCAGACTGCTACACCATAAATAAAGAATAAAGATGGGCAAACAAGTAAAAACCATGAAAAGTGAATAAATAGGTATATTCAAAGAGAAGACAGGAGGAAATCATGCAAGAACAAGAGTTTGGTATCAGAGGTGGGGGGGCACAATGAAGGAAGGAAAAGAAGGGAAAGAAACTATGTGAATGCTTTTTCCTGCATTTAGATCCATTTCTATCAATCTAGCAAATTACACATTGAAATTAGTTATTGTGCTTGATTAATAGTAATCCACCAAAAAAAAATAGTTTAAACATTTAGTTAACTAACAGACACCTGATACTTTTACATCTTTACTAAAATGAGCTTTGTCCTGTTTGATGTTCAACTTTAGTGTCATTTTAGGAGAATATGGGAATCAAAATTCAAGTATGTTTGGGTTAATATTTTTCACTGAAAAAAATGCAGAGGTATTAGAGAAGTAGTGAAGTAGTAGTAGAGGAAGTATTTTTTTTTAGTAGCGTCTGCAGTACTCCTCTCACCATAGTGTAGGCTGTAGCCTGAGAGGCAAACCCCAGGGCAAAAACAGACCACCAAGCACTCGCTGTTGTTCATAAAAGTTGTTGCTGTGAGCTCAGAGTCATAACTGAAGGTGACTCAGGTGATTCTATCAACATTTTGATAAACTAAGAGCTTCTCTCATCTGGATTTTGGTAGCTGGACAGTCAGAGGACTTTTTACTTAGTAAATCAAACTGTAAAAGTGGACACAAACAGGATTAGGAAATAACACCCTTGAGTGGGAAAGACAGTAATAAAGATTGTGGGAATGTTTCTTTATGATTGATACATGATTACATTACTAACATCATGAACTTAATTATTGATCTCTATGGGAAAGCAGAGTTGTATCAGCATCGTAGCTGCGGTCGGAAGAAAACACAAACATTCACACAAACAGTGCGTAGAGTAGCTGAAGGTGTGTTGATATCAGTGTGTGTTGCCTGACCGGGTCTCTGCGGGTCTCACAGAAGCAGTCCAGGTCCTGCAGCAGGGACTGGTTCAGTCTCAGACCCTTCACCAGATCAGAGACAGCTGGCCGGTCTGCAGCCACAGCCGGCCTCACCTCCACACTCCTGCAAGAACAACAACACCCTGACCACAAACTGAGAGGAACACTGGTCTGTAAAGATGCTATGTGCATAGTATTTTAGGAATGTACTGATCAAGTTTTTTTGGGCCTGATCCCGATCCAAGTCCTTAGTAACTGCTGATACAGAGTCTGATCCGATATTTATATTTACCTAAATGTTGATTAAATATGTATCTGACACACTGAAATGCCAGCTCATTCCCTTATTAAAATGATACCCAATCTGTGTCTAACTTTCATTTCACTAGAAGACAACAGTCAGACAAACCTGGTGCTGAGTTGTCCACTGAATGCAGTACATTGCATTTCATAAGTAGCGCATCTTCAAGCAGCGTGCGTCTCAGCAGCCAGATTTTGTGGCGTTGTTGTTCATTTCTGTATGAGCTTTAAATACACCTGTTACTGTTACTGATCCCATCCTAAAAATAGCTGGTAAGTGTACAAAGTTTGCAGGGAAACCACCCTCTTTCCTCTCTGAGCACGTCCAAAAATGAAGAATCACAACTGGCTAGCCTGCTTAGTTTATATCTAAGATGGATCCAACAGGTTAAAAGACTTGAATGTGATTTTGAACATGTGATTCGTATTCACAGGTGGAGCGTGTTGTAAACTTGCTATCTTGGCAGGCATACTAATAGCAACACTGATCTGATAGTGACGTACTGATGCTGCCTGTAAGAAGCAGGCAAAGTAAACTCGTCACGAGAATCAGTTTGTTTTTCTTTTACAGGATGACCCACCTGAGCCCGGCACGGTGGAAGACGTAGAGTTCATGGGGCAGCGAGCTGGTGGCGCGGGCCGGCACCCTGAGGAAGCTCTGCAGCAACAAGAGCTCAGGGGACAGCCTCGGTACAGTGATGATGCAGAAGTCCAGGTCCTGACAGACGGACACAAGGACAACAAATACAGAAATATAAACACCTCACTGAGCAGATATGTTCACTATATCATAAAAAAGGCAATTTTCCAAAGAATTCTCAGGGATCTTAAACTTGATGTGTAAAGGAATCCAGTTTTTTACAATTACATACTGGGACTTCTTTCTTTATAAGGCACACTTCTTGCACATATTGTCACTCCAGGGACACAGGGAGTATCTATTTTATCTCTTGCCCAGATACAGTGATCTTTGACTTGTTGTCTGTTTGTGCAGCTCATAAACAAGGACTACTTCTCTGGTACAGATCAATCTAATGTCTTAAATGAAACGTGCAAAGATGACACTCACAGGGAAAAGTTTGAATACATACGGAATAAAGTCCACTGATCTGGAAAAGAAGAAGAAGAAGAAGGGGAAGTTAAGTGAAAATATGTGTCTGTGCCAACTTCAGAATCAAACTCAAGCTTGCCAAAGCTGTTGATCACGGCGGTGGAACAACTGGCCGAGCAATCTGCCCGCTGCTTCCTGCTCAACTTCTCGCCTTCAGCTCTGTCACGCTGTCACTTTAAGCGCAGCTCTCATTAATAACATGCTCACTCTCGGCAGGAAGCGACTCAACTTCATATTCAGTAACAGCTGGGAGGTAAGGCGGTGGTGAGAGGAGCTCAGCAGGAGCCAACTAACAGTCACTCTCCCTGCTTTAACACAGCATATGACTGATGTAGCTCTGGACGGCTGCCATCGGCGCTGCCTCAAAAATTTATCAAAGTGAGAAACTATTTAAGTTACAAATATGGAATGCTTTTTAAAAAGCGCGTGAATTATAGAAACTTAATTCTGTAAAAGTATCTTTTGGCTGAAGTTGCATGCTACCCTTTGGTAAATTAATTTATCATTTTTATGTTGTATGTCTCATATGTTTAAATACAACAAACTAGTTATTCTGTCCAACATATTGCAGTATTTTGTTTTACTGTGCACTTCCCTTGGCTTACACATTATGTTTCATGTCAAACATATGATTATATATGAACTTTAGTTTAAATTGGAAGGTTTAATTTCCAAAAGGTCCTCTATTCACTTTCATTTTAAAAAACAATCTTTAAGTTTATCACAACATATCAGATCAAACCTGCAGAAAACAGTTTTGGGCTCAAGACTTTTTAAGTATTTTTGCATTGAAAGGATAAGGCAGCCATTATTCTATATTTTTCTAACAAATCTCATGAAAAGACCAAACCCAACATTGTGTTAGCCCGTCTCTCAACACTTTCTGACCTCCTGTCTGTGTCTCTGTCAGCTCCAAGCCCATCGGTTCCTACTGAAGACGGAAATCTTTAAAAACAACTGACAAATATATAGTTTCATTTTTTTAAAAGGCTCAGTAACTTCCAAAAACAGCTGCTTGCACCCAGTGAGGCAACAGTGTGGCTCACTGATTTGTTTTTAATAGTTTTTGGACAACAGTGGAGCTCTATGGTACAGAGGAAGAAGATATATCAGGCTGTGATGCACACACAATACATTCACTGTTGGTTTGGGTCTTTTCATGGGATTTGTTGACAATACGAACAAACAAACATTACACATTAATGCCAGCTTTGTCCTTTAATTTTAATACCCTCATCCTGACCTCACCCTGGCCTTACCTCATTTCATAATTCTTGTCAATAATGAAGAATTGAATACAGAAAGCGTTGGATTTCTCTGAAAAATGCGCCGCTCCAGTCGACTCTGTGTCCTCCTGCTGGGATGAAAGTGAAAATAACAACAAACATACCACAAAGTAGAAAGTAAAGACTAAAAACTAAACTGTTTATCACTGCTGTACTACTGGACACTGCTTCCACTCTTGTTGTTTTTTAATGTTTAAATCATAATCACGACTTTAATTGTATTAACAAATTTTAGCAGGGAGACAACACTGAAATGCTTCCTACTTGTGACTGTGAGTTCCATCATTTCTTTATTTATCTATTTATCTTATCTTTCATTTCTATTATTTAATATGAATGTTTACAGAAGTGCAGTTATGTTACCTGCTGTGAATCTGAAATTTGGGTTTTTCTCAGTTCTTCTTCATCTTCTCTTGAGTCAGTCTGAGCAGCAGGTTCATCGGGTTTTATTTGTTTGTACAAACCATCGAACTCACTCAATTCAAAGCTGCCGTGCAGCCGCTTCAAATCAACATCAGAGGTGACACTGATGAGGCCAGTGGCAACTCCGTCACACTGTAGAGGAAACACACAAACATCAATACATACTCATATGTCATACTCAAATTTTCCTCTTACTGTAATATATGTCTTTAACCCAGCAGCCTTCTACCAGTTAATGGAGGTTTTGACATTTTCTGCTTTAAACACTGTCTCTCTGGTAGCTGTTTTCTCCTGCACAGGAAGAGTTGAGCTTTTACGTTTCTAGTTTGTTCAGAATAAGCAGCAGAAGAAGAACTTGGTCGTTAGCATGGGCAGAGAGAGCGCTGGCAAAGAAGAGAAGGTATCACAGCATCACCCAGGCTGTGTGGCTGACAAGTGATCTCTGGGAAGTGCAGAAACACATTTTCAGAATCAAGATCTCGTCAAATTGAATTAATTTACTAAACTATACGAGTTTTGGACTCAGTTGAGGTTTGAAGTTCATTCTTAATATTGAAAAACAGTAGCTGACAGAACAATCTCACCTCAATGTCCATTTAGTAGCTGTTTTAGAGCTTTCAATCATATCACATGATCTCCCTCAGCAGGTGGAGTTTGCTAAGTTGTCATGGAATTGTAGATGTTCAAATTTATATTTTTTATGAGTACTTTGAGGACTTTTTGTCCATGTTGCCTTAAACTGAGCAAACTGCTTAAAAAGATCGTTTGATATAATCCAAAGCACCAGAGCACCTACTACATGGACCTTAAGGTGATATACTATATATATATATTGATATGTATATATATTCGTCATCTATAAATATTGTTTTAGAACCTGATCAAATCTTCAGAAATGTTCATTATATGAAACTTACTAACAGGTTTGTTTGTTTCATGCTGGTTTGAGTTTGGACTGAAATCATGCTGTTGACACATAAAGCACAAGTAGTCATGTTGTGTCAGTTAACAGATCATCTACCAGGATAAGAAAATAACCCCAAAATATTTAAATGACATATTCTGTAGCTTCACAAAAAGTTTATGGCATTCGGCAGAGTGAGCAGCCCAACCCTCTGGGGCAATGTTTGACTGTTTGTTCTCCGAGTGCTGAACATATTCAGACAAAAAGCCCAAAATGCTTCAGATGTCTGGACACAATATGTTCAGTGAGAGCATGTCTTGGCCAAGTATCAGCTCGCATCTGCCATATGCTGCCATGAACACATGTCAGCCCGACTGGCAGGGAGGGGAGAGAAGATCTGTTGTCTCCCAGATCCAGAGGGAACGGAACCCAGCAGGGTTTCTCAGTCAAAGCATCATCAGCGAGCTGCTATTACATTATTCTCAGACTGGAGCAGTGGATCAGAAATGTCTGAGAACAAAACTCACATAAGAGCAGACAACAGGAGAGATGAGCTGCAGTAAATAGCCTCTGTGGATGACTTTTCAAAACTGTTGAGATCAAAGATAACCTGAAAAAAACAACAACAGTAATTCTGCGTGTTTAAGTGAGAAAAGGGCCAAAAGTTGGAACAAACCTCACAAACAGCGGTGTGATTTTCCTCGTTCTGTGCCTCAATGAGCTCTGCCAGGAAGTACGGCCGGTTTACTGACAGAAGTTTTGTCTGTTCTGAAAATATGCACGTGATGTCATCATGATCTTCAACCCTGTAATGTACAAAAAGAGGAGTAACCTACACCTTAAAGCTCCACCCATCACTATCTTTTATATTACAATAAATCAAATTACTCTCTGGAACATGAAAGGGCTCAAAGATAGAGCTCAACACACTAATAATTATCACCAACTCTGCAGCTCTACAAAGCTTTTTTGCCTCTTCTAGATCAGAGTTTTGGGTTTACAGCACATTTACTGAATGGTTCAGTCTCAGCACTCTCATCAACCTCATTTCCAACAACAGCAGGCAGCTGCAGCAAACAAGCTCTACTCTAAATGGCAGATCTGTGATAGATACTAGATGGTGAAGTAAGTGGAACATTTAGCAGCTGAAGAACCAGATCTTTTTATCAGGACTTACATTCATCAGGTGGACACAAAAAGGACTCCAATAGGAAGATAGTGTCAGTGCCCATGTCTTCTGGATGTGTAAACAGGCAATTGTTTGCTAACATGTTAGCCTTAAGGACTTCTTTATAAGGTGATGACATGTCACAGACATGGGTTTGTCAGCTTGCTGGGGAGTTCTTCTGCCCCCAAATGGCCAAACAAAATAAATTAATGCAGCATGAACTTTACCCAGTTTCAGCACAATAGATCCACATGCTGAAGATCCACATCCACTGAATTCAAACGTACTATTGTTACACTGTGTGCTTCTAATTAAATGTTGACACAATATTTGACTGTTAAAGTACATGTCTGATTTTTGAGAATGGGCATTCGAGCCAGCTCGAATGTTAAAGTTGAAGGCAAATGTTCATTTGCACGTCCACCACCTTGATCTCCACATCTTTTTCATCGCACTATATGAATATGCACTATATGTATATGAGTTAGTAGGGAGGAGTCAACTGAATTCACCTGGCTGGGCGGATGTGAAGCCTTGGACAGTGCTCTTGTCTGTGGCAGATTAATGCTAAGCACTGAGGCCCGGGGTCATCCAGGCGCTGCAGCGGCTCAAACACCTCATCCAGCGCTGGCTCTGGACAAACAGCAATCACAAGACTTGCTCTCTTCAAAGTGATTTTTTGAATAATTTATAAACTTAACAATGAATTTGAAGCAGTTCTTCACCTAAACCACCAACGTTCGGGCTGAGCAGGCAGATGTATTCAAGCTCTGCGACAGCGCTAAAGACAGCCCTGAAAAAAGAAGCATAACAACAAGGGAATTATAATTTGGCAGACACTGCATTAACCTCTGTGAACTACACTCTGTGGTTGCTTCTAGCCAAAGCACCTTAGAGTAACTACATTTTTTAGTATTCAGTACATTAGGAGTTGAACCCTGACAGTGTCATGTTCATCATTTTACAGTCCAGCTATCTATAATCTCTACACCACACAGCACATCAAATGTCTGACATATAAGGCTGTATTTTATTCTTCTAATGATTTCTTATGGAATGACACTACAACTGAAACAACTGAAATTCAGAAAGTAAGTATTTGCACCAGTTTTATACAACTTTTAAAAAAAGGGCATATACCTTTATTTTTTCATACCTCATTATTTCCTTTACACTTTCTGTGGCGAAATTCGGCTGCGCCACGAAAAGGTGGAGGAAGAGTGTGTTGAAAGGCTGCAGAGGGAAGAAAATTTTGCCAGTTTTCTCCAATGCATGTGTCAGTTTACTTTCATTTCACCTGGTGTAAGAAGTAGCTTTGCTTAAAACTTCAAATACTGAAAAAGTCTTATGAGTATGAGCATACAGTATAGCCAGATCAGTTCTGTTGGGGCCAAAAATTCAAGTGATCCTGTTCAATTAGCACGCATTTAACAGTATTAATCTTAAAACCAACTACATATCAGCAGCTCTTTGCAGTATCGTCTGAATTCATGAATGATACAGACCGTGAATTTTTCAGCGCTGAAGTGTTTCTGCAGGAAAGGTTCCCAGTGAGTCTGATCCACCAAGTCTCCAACAGGGTGATCGAAGAAGGAAGCATGGGCCAGAATGTCCTCCTTTTCATTGGCCAGAGTCACGGCCAGGTTGGCTTTCTCTCTGGAACGTTCAGGAGAGCAGAGAGGAAATGAGAACCAGAGACATTGCAACACTTACTCAGTAACTTTTTACAAAAAAAATGCTGGAAGAATACTAAAAGTATGGCATCATTACTTTGATTACTCGTGAGGCAAGATTTCACAGAGGGAAAAAAAAACATAAAAACATCTCTCTGTTAATGAATGATACTAGGAAAATTTATACAGAATGAATAATAAGCCAATATAGACTATGAATGGATAACTTTAATATGTACAGCATGAATAACAAGCTAGTATGTTGTATGTATAGTGTAAAAATAAACCTTTATGTACAATAAACAGTTAACTTTGGAAGGAGTTAAATAACAAGTGAGTAACCATTAGCTAAATCCATAATCAGATAAAACTTTTTTTGCTTATGGTATGTTGTCATTGTTTTTGGCATTTCATACACTAAATGATTAACAAAAATAGATGATAAATTCATGGACAGCTGAAATGACAGCTGGTCTGTCTCTATACAGAAAGCTTGTTAATTACTGGATGTACTCTATACTTAAAAAACTAAAAAAGAAATGTTGTGTCTTACAGAAGATGAATTACATTGACCCGTCCAAAAACTGCCAGAGCTGAGGGGCTGATGAGGCTGTCGATCCCCTGAGCATCTGCTGATTCGCTCCTTCTGACGGCCACAGTTTCCTCTTGGCCACAGGCTGAAGTTATAGTCCTCATCTTCACTCGACTGGTTTTAATACAATGGGACAGTATCAGTTCAGACACGACAATATCAACAACAACAGCAGCAACAACAACACTGACGAGCAGTGGTGGAATATAACCAAGTAGGAGTATAACTCAAGTACTGTACTTAAGTACAATTTTGAGGTACTTGTACTTTACTTGAGCATTTACATTTTATGCTACTTTGTGCTTCTACTTCACTACATCTCAGAGGGAAATTGTACTTTTTATTCCACTACATTTTTTGGCAGATTTAGTTACTAGTCACTTTGCAGATTCAAGTATTAATACATAAAAAAATAAACTAATAAATGATGATGTATTCATTTGGATTAAGCCACCTGCCGTATATAAAGTAGTTAAAATTGGCCCCATCTCTACCAGCAGCAACATTAAAGTGATGAACACATAAATGCACCAATAATTATGAATAGTAATGTAATATAATATATAATGTAATATAATATATATTATTCTGAAATGTGCCATTCTGTATAATGAGTACTTTCACCTTTGGTACTTTAAATATGTTTTGATGCTAATACTTACTTACTTTTACTTAATTATAGAGATGAAAGAAGTACTCAGATCTTGTACTTAAGAAAAAGCAGCAATACCACAGTGTAAAAATACTCTGTTACAAGTAAAAGTCCCGCATTCAGTAAAAGTACAAAAGTAGTGACATCAAAATATACATAAAGTACCAAAAGTAAAAGTACGGCCCATTTCAGAATAATATATATTATTATATTATTGGATTATAATTATTGATGCATTAAAGTGTTCATCACTTTAATGCTGCAGCTAGTAAAGGTGGAATTTGTCTCCCAGGGATCAATAAAGTTTTATAATATTACATCATAATTTATTTGTTGATTATATTTTGGATTTTTAATCTGAATCTGCAAAGTAACTAAAGTTATCAGATGAATGTAGTGGAGTAAAAAGTACAATATTTGCCTCTGAATTTAGCTGAGTAGAAGTATCAAGTGGCAGAAAAGGGAAATACTCAAGTAAAGTACAAGTACCTCAAAACTGTACTTAAGTATAGTACTTGAGTAAATGTACTTAGTTACTTTCCACCACTGTAGAGTAGTAATACAGTGTAATTTCAGCCACAACACCACCATCATCAACAACAACAACATTGGTTTAGCATTATGCTAACCAGTTAAAAAATAAAAACCGCGTCAGAAACAGTCTAAATAATAGCCAGCCCAGAATAACTGCCACTTACCTGTCACAGATCTTTTTAATAAACTTAATAAACTACAACGTTAGTCTTATTGGCGAACCTCCAGCAGCGTGCGGGTGAAATTAGAAACAAAACTGGACGTATTGTTAGCTCCATAAACACAGTCGGTTTAGCTAGGTTAGGCTAGCTAACGCAAACTCTGTAACCATGGTAACAGAACGCTGCACCAGGGGTTAACGGGAGCTCGCAAGGCACGCCGGGTACTGTCATGGTGGCTCGCGGTGATGCGACCGAAACGTTTCCGTTACCGGTTGTAGTTTTCTTTGGTGTCGAAACATTTTAAGTCAAGTTTGGAAACTTTTGGATAAAACCGGCCGGCAAAATGGCTTCCACCGCGGCAGGCAAGCAGCGGATACCGAAGGTGGCGAAGGTAAGAACGGCAGAACGGACACTACAGGAGCCGCGAGCTGGCTTCGGCTAAGCTAACGCTAACAGTTAGCGCCAGCTAAAGTTTGAAAGAGCAAACTTCTGAACTTCTGTTTGCTTTTAACCACGTTTAAATCTTATATATCTGTAATCTCGGATAAGAACATACATTATATTGTTGTTCTGGGGTGGTAACGTTAGCCTGACGGAAACCACATGAGCTCGATGTAAAGCTGATTTTCGTGTCTAAGCTAACTGTTGTGTTAGCTGTTATATTTCTGCACCATGCTGCGCTCTGTTTGGGTTGCCTGGTGAATTGCCTGTTTTATTTTTACACTTTCTTGTGTCAGTTCTTCCTGTTTTTGTCTACGAGTGAAATACTGGTAAAGCCTACCAGTATTTCCTTCTCAGGAAAGTTTTTTAAAACATGTTTGAAAATGCTTTGCACTCTTTCTACAGACTTATTCTTTCACAAACATATTTACAACCTTTCATAAACATTTCAAAGACGGTCAGCTGAGTTGGCTGCATGCTGTAGTAGTAGTAGTGGTAGTAGTAGTTTGAGGAGGTGTAATTGTGTATGTGCCAAGCCCACATGGATGTATAAAGCACCTTATATACCCTGACAGTGGTGAAACAACATGTGTAAACAATCATAACATATTAAATTAAACATTACATTGCAAACAAAGTGCACTGTCTCCTCTATAATTAAGTCTGCCATAAAAAACAGACTTGAGCTCCCCACAGCTCAACTCTTGCATAGTCATCCAAACAGAAGAAGTTAGCAAAAAATAATTAATAAATAAAATTGAATTGAAAATTGAAAAATTGAAAAAAAGAAAATTTTATTTATTTATTTAAAGTTTATTTGTATGTAGCATAAACCGATGCCACACACCACAGCATATATAGCCGAAGCTGATTTGCAATGCCCGTCCCTAGCTGGGCCTTTAGGATACATAAAACTCTACAACAAATACACGTCAGTGCAAAACACAAACTCAAATGAATACGTACATTATAAACACAAAACTCAGAACAATACAAGAAAATACAGACAGAACAATACAAGACACAAACTATAATACAATAAACATTGAGACTAACATAAGACCAGATCCGCTCCTGGTTATACTGGGGACATCAGAGAACTCTGAGAGCCTATGGGCTACACAGCGCCACCTCCTGTCCTATGGCCTCCTCTGTGGAAAATAACTTGTTCTCCTACCCTGGAAAGATAAGGAGACACCGACTTATAAAGAATGGGTAACTGCATTGACCGATACCTTACACTTGGAGAGGATTAGATATACCCTCAGTGACAGATTGGAGGAATTTAAAAGGACTTGGAAGCCGATAATCTCATATTTGAAACAGGATGTAGGACCAGTACTACCTACTAACCCCCAGTAGCACTTGCTGAGTGGGGTGGGACGGGGAGGGAGTTAGGGGGTTAATTTCCTTTATTTTATCTCCCCAATTATTGTTTCTTTGTTTTTGTTTTTGTTTTGTTATCTAAGCTACAGAGTTACATANTTAGGATACATAAAACTCTACAACAAATACACGTCAGTGCAAAACACAAACTCAAATGAATACGTACATTATAAACACAAAACTCAGAACAATACAAGAAAATACAGACAGAACAATACAAGACACAAACTATAATACAATAAACATTGAGACTAACATAAGACCAGATCCGCTCCTGGTTATACTGGGGACATCAGAGAACTCTGAGAGCCTACGGGCTACACAGCGCCACCTCCTGTCCTATGGCCTCCTCTGTGGAAAAAAACTTGTTCTCCTACACTGGAAAGATAAGGAGACACCGACTTTTAAAGAATGGGTAACTGCATTGACCGATACCTTACACTTGGAGAGGATTAGATATACCCTCAGTGACAGATTGGAGGAATTTAAAAGGACTTGGAAGCCGATAATCTCATATTTGAAACAGGATGTAGGACCAGTACTACCTACTAACCCCCAGTAGCACTTGCTGAGTGGGGTGGGACGGGGAGGGAGTTAGGGGGTTAATTTCCTTTATTTTATCTCCCCAATTATTGTTTCTTTGTTTTTGTTTTTGTTTTGTTATCTAAGCTACAGAGTTACATATCACGCTCAAATACTTTCTGTTACTGATGTGCATTTGTGTAGTGCTGTACTTGGAATACATTTGAGGCATTGTTTATATCCAAGAATTGCGTTGTTGATACACTATGTGCTTCACAATAAATATATTTGAAACTATAATACAATAAACACCATAAAACAAGAGCACCAGATCATTCATGACTACATGACTGAACCCTCTTCAGGAACTGTTTCAGTTTGAGTTTAAAATGATCCCAGTCAGGATTTACTAAGTGTAGCCCTCAAGTCATCATGTAAGCGGTCAAACCTACCTGTTTCTGTGGGCAGTGGTGTTGTACCTGAATGTAGATGTATACATAGAAATCCTTGACTTGAATTCTACTTCACGTAAGGTTTCACACCACAGTTGAGTAAGTAAAGTTTATTTGTATAGTGCTTTTCACAGACATAGTCACAAAGTGCTTTAACATTATACGACATGCAAGGAAGGAAGAAAGCATAGAAGATGAAGTGACCACCTGAGCCACATGTTAAAAAGTGCAAAACTAAAAACACAATACATAATGGGGGGGGAAAAACACAATAAAAATACACAATACATGCATATAATGTATAATGTAAGTAAGTATAATGTCATCCACTCCTGCTTAAACATTCACATACTCTTTTAAACATAGAACCAGCTGTACACAGTCATATTAAATACACCATTCTTCTTTACATGTTTTTATAATACTGCTTTTTCTGTTAAATTCCTGTTTGGATTATGTGTTGACAACTTGATAAGTGAGATCATTGTGTTACGATGGGCTAAGGATACTCGGCATTAAGACACGAAGAACATCAAGACGTTACGCTCACGACTGGAGCAACATCATGTTAAAGGACTTCTTCTTCTTGTATTTCAGGTGAAGAATAAAGCTCCCGCTGAGGTTCAGATCACTGCTGAGCAGCTGCTGAGGGAAGCCAAAGAGAGGGAGCTCGAACTTCTGCCGCCACCGCCAAAACAGAAGATCACTGATGAGGAGGAGCTAAACGATTACAAACTCAAGAAGAGGAAGGTAAGTGCTCACCTCTCATTTTCTATCACTGAGAGCATGTTTATGATTTAAAAGTTTCAGTTTACAGAAGTGTGAAATCTGAACAGAACAGTTGAGATTCTGCAATTCATACTTTACCTTGAAGAAAGTGTTTTGTACTCTGTAGTTTTTTGACTTTTTGTCAAACTGTTGTCTGCCTTTTCTTTCAGGGGTTTGAGGACAACATCAGAAAGAATCGCACCGTCATCAGTAACTGGATAAAATACGCACAATGGGAGGAAAGCCTGAAGGAGATCCAGAGGTATTGTGCCTTGAGCTAGGAAATCATTTTTCCTGCAGAAACATGCTGTAAATCAGACTCATTTTTTCAGTTTTAGAAATGCCAAATTATGTAATAGAAAAATCCTGCATAGTTAATATTGGTGACTCCAAAGATTTAAATGCTTTGCTCAAGTATATCTTGACAGGAGGGAATGTTTTTTGTTTGTCCACACAGTTTTTCTCAGCTGAAATAAGGATGTTGTAGTGACAAACCTGCATCTGTAAGCTTTTGTGCCACTGCTTCACGGTGCGATTAGCCTTTTTCATGTTGAGGATGTCAGTAAAAAATGTAAGAAATCTGATCAATCTTTCCATTTTGATATTACAGGTAAATTTAGCCTGTTTTACGCAGAGTTTCTGCTAAAACAGACTGTGAACAGTCCCATTCGTCTCTCTGCTGTATAGTTTTCCCTCATCGCTGCTTCCTCTGGTTTCAGGGCTCGTTCCATTTACGAGCGAGCGCTGGACGTCGATCACCGCAACATCACTCTGTGGCTGAAGTATGCCGAGATGGAGATGAAGAGCCGCCAGGTGAACCACGCCCGCAACATCTGGGACAGAGCCATCACCATCCTCCCACGAGTCAACCAGTTCTGGTACGAATGACAACATGCTGCAATGTTTGCTTTGGAATGTATTTTATTAAAGCTGCAGGGTAGGATTGAGAAGAGAGTGGACTTAGCTTGAAAATTTGAAGGAGTACAACTTCCAGGTCCCTCCCCCTCCATCACCGCTGTGCTCCAGCTCACCTCCAAAGCCCCTCCCTGCAGTCACCTGGTCTAATTCTTTCTTTTTAGCTTTTTTTCATTGGTCTTCTTCTGATTACTTGTCTTTGCCGTGGAAGCTGTTGTTGACAAAGGAGGGACGAGCAGTTTTCTCATTGCTTGGTTGTTCGGTGGTTGTTTGTCTGCCATTGAGTCCGCTCACTAAAGAGTCTTGACCGAGTGAGAGCAAGCGCAGGGGAGGGAAGCTACTCGCAGCGTGTGCAGGAGCAGTGATTGACACTCCGTCAGACACTCCTCCTGGCTCTGATTGGTTGTTTTGATTCGGGCGCGGTGGATGTAAAGCCAAATATCCACAGCAGGAGGCAGCAGGAGAAAAGAGGCTTCCAATCTGAGTCAAGTAGAAATGACAAAAATACATTTTGAAGCTCCTCCTTTGCTAAAAAAAAAAAGTGAAATTTATTAAAGCATCTTGTGAATAAACAAAAGTGTACACCAAGAAAAAGATGAGCATCAGAGAAGCATGTAGATCGGTTTTTGCTTGTTTTTCTTATTTCACTTTTTGAAAACAAGGAATATCAGTTGTGTTTTTGCAGAAACTATATGTTGTAAATACTTCACTAAGTTGATGTTATTCTCTGGGGCAACACACCTGAGAAATATGTTGTTTTGGTACATTTACTTAAGTGTTGTAGGGCTGCAATTAGTGATGATTAATCGTTTCATCAGTAAAATGTCAACAGAGTCCGAGAGTCGTGTTTGAGAATCTGGAACCTTTTTGCTTTAAAAATTACTTAAACAATTAATCATTCAATCATTTTAATATACAAGCCTGTAAATCAGAGGTCAGAGTTTGTAGCTAACAGTTTGTGCCTCATTTCACATTTCCAGGCAGAAAGAGTTGGAGGAATGAACTCCTAAATTCTTGTGTTCAGTATTATTTGATTGGATTGGGTTGCCAGGAAACAGGTGATCAGCTGCTTACATTAGAAAGTACAGAAAAAGGAACACTTGGATCTATTCAGAATGTATGTTTGAAACACATGTATGTGACTGTAAAGTGTAGATGGAGAATCTTTGGTGTGTGTTTGTAGTCTGCTTTTACTTTTTACTTTTTTTTTTTCATGGCTATCCAAATATCTACGTACCTCTGCTTTAAGTTTAACTTTTTGTCCTGTAAAAGGTACAAGTACACCTACATGGAGGAGATGCTGGGGAACGTCGCCGGCTGCAGGCAGGCGTTTGAGCGCTGGATGGAGTGGGAGCCTGATGAGCAGGCCTGGCACTCCTACATCAACTTTGAGCTGCGCTACAAGGAAGTGGACAAAGCTCGCACCATTTATGAGCGATATATCCTTTTGTTGGTGTCTTTATGTATTAAATATTTATCCACTGAGAGGAGGTGGTGTTAGGCCAAATTCAAACGCTGTGACTTCATGTTTATCATAGGGTAAACATACATGGCTGTCTTCACCCTCCCCGAGCAAACGGAGGGAGACAGATGCAACAAGAACTGTACAGGGAAAGTGACTGTTTGACACACAAACTTTAAGATAAGCAAACTTAATACACAAGGAGGCAGGACTGTTTTCATTATCCATTCACCTTCCATTATTTTCTCAGTTATTTTATATAATTGCTTAGTCCAAAATATGTTAGATTAGTGAGAAATGCCCATCACTGTTTCCCAGATCCCAAGTTGACATCTTCACACATCTTGTTTTGTCCGACCAACAGTCCAAAACCCAAAGATATTTAATTTACAATAAATATATAAAACAGAGAAAAGCAGTAAATCCTCACCTTCGAGAAAATGGAACCAGAGTATTTGGTGTTTTTGCTACATATATATATATATGTATATATATATATATATATATATATATATATACATATATA
>NTHP01000261.1:1527947-1554246 GCA_003416845.1 Oplegnathus fasciatus | reverse complement strand
TCTCGTGTTCCAGACAACATGGATTATAAAAACCTGAGGTAGTCTCAGCATGTTTTGGGGTCCGTGGAACACACGTGTTCAAACAGCAAGCTGCGCAGGAAGTTAAAGTGTTGTTTTTCCATGTAACAAGACGCAGACGTTCAACATGAAACACACATGTGCAACACAAGCCGCAGCACGCTGAGGTCATACTTTCCTGTAAGCGCCAGGTGTTGAACATGGAAGGTAGAACAACAACAGTGAGAGTCATCGTTGTAGTGAAGTCAAAGGTTAAGTGTCGTGTCAGCAGTGAGGAGGAAACTTGTGGTGAAGCAGCTAGTCGTAGTTTGTCATGTGATCAATGGAAACACGACTTCACACTCGGAGCTTTCTCGTTGAAGGAACGGTGACATCAACTCAGAGCTAAGGAAAGCATTTCTTTTCAAGCGTTAAAACCTGAACCTGTATAAAACCTGAAAATACATCAGAAAGACGTGGTCCAGTGTGCACTGATACCTGGAGAATCATTAGATTGGAGCTCACGCACGTAATGTCAGATTTGACCAAACTGTAAAAATTCTCCTGCAAAGAGGCGATGTAGCCTCACCAGATGTTTTTACATTTTTGGACTTAAGACTCATTGATGATGATGTTTTGATAAGCCTCCCAAATGCCAGGACAAACACATAGAGGAGCAGAAAATCATCAGGGCTTCAGAAATTGTTGCAAATGTTCAGCAGCCAAACATCTAACCTCAAAAAATAAACAGATTTTCAATCTGCCAAATTTCAGCCAGATTTAATGTGCTGACACATCAGAAAGTTATTCTCCTGTTGCAGCAAGACACTAATTAACGCAGTTTACCGTAAAAATCTCCAGTACAGCAGAAAATACTTGAGAAACTCAAGATAAAATTCAGACAAAGCAAAACAAATGAGCCCTTTAAAGGGAAACTTACCAGGCAGAGCAATTCAGCGGAATCAAAATATTTGCATCACTAATCTGCTGCGACAGCTCAGTCGGATGACGCGATGTTTAGGTTGGCTCAGTGAACAGCAAACATTACTCGTCTCCCAGGTGTTACTCATGACGTCTGATTTGTCTGGTTTCCATGGTGATAAAGGTGACATCCTCGGGCCGTCCATCAGCGGCCTGGACTCTCTGATCCAGATGCCTCATGGTTGTGGGGAACAGAACATGATCAACTTTGCTCCAAACGTCTACGTCCTCCAGTATCTGAGCGCCACGGGGCAGGCCGACCAGGACGCCACAGACAGAGCCACCGCCTACATGATGAAAGGTAAAACAGTTGTTTATGTCACAATTGATGGTTCGCTAAGCCACGCCCCCCTTAGTTACTGTCTCTACGTCTGTCAGGTGTTCCATCCTTACACCGCACACATTCAGCTTATAATGACGACAGATTCACCATCAAAATCTGGGGTACATTTTGACACAATAACTCTTTTTTCAGGCAGAGGACAAATGAAACGTTACAACCATTTACTGTTTACAACCGTTTGCAGATTTTATCAGTTAGCAAGCATTAACTCCGTGAGTTGGTTGAAGATGTATCCAGATGTTTTACTTGAGTAAAAGTAGCAATACCATAGTAAAAATGCTCTCCTTGAAGTAAAAGTCCTGCATTCAAATTTCAACAAATGTACTTAAAGTATCAGAAGTGGTCAAAATATCCAAAATGTCCTCTTTGAGAGTGTTAAACGTAACTGACCTTTCTGACTTTGGCACCCCCAGTGGTAGCGTCAAAAAGCAGCTTTTAAACTTGTTTTTGTGACAATAATGTCTCATGACTTTTTTCCTCATGATGTGTCTCTTGTTTACGGAGTTTCTTTAGAAATGAAGAGTTAGTGTCTCAAAAACGAGATGCTGGGGCAGCATCAAAAACTTGATTCTACAAGATTCTTGAAGCAACTTGATTTACTGTATTTTGGAAACTGTTTTTGCCTGTACAAAGTAAAATAATCAGATTTAGGAGATGTATTTATTTGTTTTTTAAATCATTTTTCTCCATTTTCTCATTTTGATTCGACTTCCATATCCATGTTAAATATATTTGTTCACATACACAGAAGAAGATCCAGAAGACGACCTGACTGTATAATCTCTGGTGTCCTTCTCACCAGGTTATGAGCGAGAGCTGTCCTATCAGAGACTGGACGGCTCCTTCAGCGCCTTCGGGGACCAGGACGCATCTGGAAGCACCTGGTGCGTTATAAAGCCGAACATACATGCAGTTTAAAACGTGGACAGAAAACTTCCGAAACACTGATGAAAGAAACTCCATCTCTGCAGGCTCTCTGCTTTCGTGCTGAGGTGCTTCCTGCAGGCTCGGCCCTTCATCAGCATCGACGTCCACGTGCTGCACAGAGCGGCGGCCTGGTTGGGAGCCCAGCAGGGGGCTGATGGGAGATTCGAGGAGCCCGGCCGGGTCATCCACACCGAGCTCCAGGGAGGCCTGGACGGCCCTGTCTCCCTCACAGCCTACGTCCTCATCGCCCTGCTGGAAGACAGTGACCTCAGGGTGAGAGTCAATAAATCAATCAAACTTTATTTGTTCAGTGTAGCACCTTTCATACAGGTGAGTGTAATTCAGATGACTGACAAGCTGATAATAAGTAATAAATACAACAGTTAATGCACACAAGAAATAAAAAATGATAAAAATGTAATAAGAGAACCAATAAAGAAAGAGTTTGATGGCAGAAAAGATTTCAGTAATGTAAAATAACACCAGTAAAGACAATCCAGAAAACTCTCAGGGGAGACGCAGAGGCCAATTTGTTCACCCAGAATGCACTGCAGCCACAGGAAAGATTGGGAGTGACACCCACTTTTCTCTACAGAAGACAAACAGTTAATTTTTCACTCTCCAACCACATGTATGACTTGATTTTGGCTCTTAATTCGATGGATATCTGTTTTCCCCACAGGGATCAATAAAGTTCGATCTTAATGAGCGGTCTGTAAAAACATGAAGAGCGAAAGCTGGACAAACTAATGTGGCCACAGATGGGATTAAACAAAAAACATCCCAACGAGACTGAACGTTTTCGGGCCCAAAGATGTTGCCTCATCACGCTGCGTCTTTATGATCTGATCTCATAAATGCCATTGAGCTGAAATGCCGCCCTGTTCTCTGTCTGTCAGGCTCAGTATGGGAGCCAGGTGTCTGCGGCCCTGATGTTCCTGGAGACCCGTCTGGCTCTCGGCGTCTCCAGTAACTACAGCCTCAGCCTGCTCACCTACGCTCTGGCTGTGGCCGGCAGCTCCAGCGCTGACATCGCACTCAGCAGGCTGATTGGGCGAGCTGAGATGAAAGGTACGATGACAACTGTGTGTGTGTGTGTGTGTGTGGAGAACCCTGACAAGATTACTGCTTGGAGTACTCCACCAAATTCATGGAGGACAGCAGTTACAATTGACCGACCGCTAAGCCCTGCCCTCCTTAGTTACTGTTGCTACGCCTGTCAAGCTTTCCATTCTCACATGGCACCTATGAAGTTTACACTGATAACGGCGGCAGATTTACAATCAAAATTCATAGTAGTTTTTGAAACAGTGGGTCCTTGATTTCAGGCAGAAGTCGACAGAAGCAGGCTTCATATTTCCAGCCAGCTGACAACTGTTGCTACTCCGTTTTATCAGTTATAGCTAGCTGACGTCAGCTGCAAGGGTTAGTTAAAAACACTGTCTCCAGCTGATAAGTTTTAAAAATGAGAAACTTATAAAAGGGTCTGAAAGAGACACGTGACGGCAACATACACATATGTACATTTGTCTTTAAAGTGAGATATAAGAGCACAGATTTACTTATAGTTTTAGATATTATTATGTTAATAATTCACTATTCCATAATTACTCAACTAGACAAAGAATCTTTATCTTCCATCATATAAAACATCCTGTGGTCAGTTTTCTATCACATATCGTGGAGTTATCTTGTCTTGATTCCTCTGTGTCATTAGAAATGCCCTGCTGTCTAAAACATTTGATTTGAAACAATAATGATCTGTACATTTTTTAACTATAATTCCACACTTATTTTATATATGTGATTTTTGAACACTGATATTTGAAATGTATTTGGTGGTTTTGTATGTATGTATGTATTTTACCTTTTGCATGTCTTTTGGGTGTGTTTTTCATAGAAGCCATTACAGGTTTCTACCACAACCTCACACGTACTTTTATGTTTCCTTCATGTGTTTTTGTATTTATGTGTGTGAAACAAATAAACAAATAAACAAACATACACATCGTGCTAAAAGACTGAGGCTAAAGCTAACAGGTCCTAAAAGGCAAAAGGTCATCATCATTATAAGCTAATGCATTAAGAAGACAAGGAAAATAAAGAAACTGCATGGTTCTTGTATTTCAGTGTGGAGTTAATTCTAGTATTATAAATATAAAAAAGGAAAATGCTCGGCTTTCAGACTTTAATGTTAAAAGAAAAAAGGCTTTTAGGACGAACAGATGAATCTGAATGTGACTCTCCGGTAACGATGGCTGGGGTTGTTGGAGTGGAATAAAGAGCAGGACATAGCTGCTAATGTTAGCCTCTCCATATAGTGGGGAAATACTACACAGTGAACTTGCTGGTTTCTGTCTCGACTTCACTGCAGACACGGTCTCCTCTTGGTTTTAAACATATGAAAGCCGCAGCACTCCAATCTCTTTTATAAAACACCAAATAAATCATATTTTCTAACGATGCGTGCGTCCTCTGTGAGTAGATGGCGTGCCGATGTGGTCCTCCCCAGACGGCGGCCTGTCGTCGTCGTGGCAGCCTCGCTCCGCAGACATCGAGATGGCGTCCTACCTGCTGCTCTCTCAACACAGACTGGGTCGCGTCTCAGAGGCCCTCAGCCTCATGAAGTGGCTCAGCCAACAGCGAAACCCCGGGGGAGGATTCGGGAGCACTCAGGTGAGATGATACGATTCAAAAGCAGAAACAAATCGATATTGAAGTTGAATCGAAGTTAAAGGATGAACAATCTAAACTGGAGTTTGGTGATATTCTGTATTCTTCTTCTTGTGGACAAATCCCATAAAAAGAGCAAAACCAACAGTGAATATATCTACAAAGAAGTATAGTGTGTGTATCACAGCCTGATTATCTTCCTCCTCTGTGCCTCCAAAAACTATTAAAAACACATCAATGAGCCACACTGCTGCTCTGGGTGACATGTTCCTTCATCACCATGAACACACACGCTGTAGTTTATTTTGACTCAATCCCACACACACCGTCCTGCTGCCCCAAATACTCACTAGAGCACCAAATGTGGATTCATCCGCCGCTGAAAATAGTCCCCAACAAATGCACTATTTTCTCCTGTTTGTTTGATAAAAACAGGTGTTTTTAAAGATTTACGTCTTCAGTAGGAGCCAATGGGCTTGAAGCTGAGAGACACAGACGGGGATAGAGAGACGGACTAACACACTGCTGGTTTTGGTCTCGTATAAGATTTGTTTGCAATAAGAAAACTACAAAATATTTCCAGCCTTATCCTTTAAGGCTGTTACTTCCCTCTGCAGAAATGTTCGCTTCACATCACCCCTCTCTTTAATGTATACATGTGCATCCTTGTGAGTACAGTATGCTTTTGACTTAACATCAGCACAAACACCTGAGGTCACGTAAGGCTCAGTCTCAAGTTTCAGACAATCAAAAATATCTTTTGTTTCTGGTCAAACTCAAACAAAAATTCCCATGTGTGTCACTTCAGCAGGAAACTGTGGTTTGTGTCACATCAGAAGGAGACTGTGGCCGTCTGGGCATTTGGTGACTAAAGCGGAATTAACCCCTTAGCATGCATGGACACACGCATGCACAAACATGCATGACAGATGCTGCAAGGAAACACGAAATATCGAAATACTGTGTCAGTGGCTCCAAATACAGTACGCTGAATTTTTCTCAGGCTTAGTCAGCCAACAGTTTGTCTACAAAAACAGATGCACAGACATGTGCAAAAAGGCAGATACACACACACACGAACACACTCACAAAACAACGCTCACACACACAGCTGTAAACAGGAAATCAGCCGTGAGTATCAAAGCAAAAGTCCATCATCGACTGAACTGTAACAGAAGATTCGCAGTGTATGACTCTGGATCTTGTTTCCTCTCTCAGGACACAGTCGTGGCGCTGCAGGCCTTGTCTGCGTTCGCAGCTCTCGGCAGTTCTCACGACTTTGACCTCACCATCAGAGTGAACGCCGACGCTTCGACCACCGTCGCGTCCTTCCACATCCGCCAGGACAACTACCTGCTTCAGCAGAGCCAGCGGGTACACTGAGATCACACACATGACATTTATCAGAAACAAAAGCTGAAAGATTATCTGGCAGTGCGTGCAGCGATGATTCAGCAACTGTCTGTAACTATCAAAAACCAATGAGAGCTCAGGTCACAGAGAGGTGAGGCAATCTGTTAGGTTGTCCTGATTTTGGTGCTAAAAGAAACTTAATGGGGTCATTAAAGTGTAAAGGGTTCATCCTGTGGGGGGCGTGGAAACGTGGTTTCAAGATTATGACAGTATATGACCTATAGCGTACCCCCAGGCGATGTCCATCTGTCGGTAGTTAGAGAGAGTGTCTTACTCTTCAGTACAGTCTCTATATTTTGTCATGTGCTTTTGTCACAGCTGCATTATGTGTCCTGAGATTGTGGTGCGACTTTTATATTGTGGCGCCAGTTCTGTCATTATCCTGAAAACCTTCTCCCGAAACATGGCCACTGGGCCGCACATCCTTCATACAAATCTTGCTCTCTTACCGGTTATTGCCTTTTTATGAGCTCCTGGCTCCTGAGGATGAGTGTGGTGAAAAGCAGGCAGTCAGACGAGGCTGCACAGTTGATGTTGCTCCACTGGTTTCTGGTGCCTCCGCTGCCTCACTTGGGTTGGAAGCGAGCAGCTGAGTCCTCAGGTTTGTTGTGTTTGTAGAGTAACGCATTTACAGTTGCTTTTTTACAAAGCAAACAGCCTCTGGAGTCTCTGGTGAGTTCTTAGTTCAGTCAGAGGCTGAGCTGAACACAAACACACAGAAACACTCCCACAGCTAACGCACAGCTGGTGAATAAACACAAACAGTCCAGCTACGAATGACGCAAGGTGAACATTCACTTTGCTGTCTGTCTGAACACACCTTCAGAGATATCAAGTAGTCCACCGTCCTTCACTGATGTTTCTTAGTTTTGCTGAATTGGCTTCAGTTTGTTGGTACAACCTTAATGTTATTTCCATGCAAAACGATTATTTTATCAATCTTTTACCAAAGTAGGAGTAGCAATACCACACTGGTGAAAATACTTTACTGCAAGTAAAAGTCCTGTAGAATTTTACTTAAGTAAAAGTCTAACGGTATTAGCAGCAAAATGTACTTAAGTATCAAAAGTGAATGGAAACAGAACGACACCTTTCATAGAGTTAGATCACTGGATTATTATTACTACTTAAAATACCTTAAAATGCAAGTACTCAGGTAAAGTACAAGTACCTCAAAATTCTGTAATTCTGTCAAAAGTAAATGTACTTAGAACACATTGATCTGGAGACTAAACTTTGTCTCATCTTGTTTCAGATTGAAGCAGCGGAGGAGCTGAACCTCCAGGTGACTGCAGAAGGTCGTGGACTCGCCCTGTTTCAGGTACTGCGACAGAAATGGTCAAACTATTGACAACTGCTGGCTACGATCCAGTATATCACTACTAAAACAGCGGCTCCTGCTGGTCAGCCATCACAGGCTTGATGGTCTGGGTATCACTGGATAATCCGTGAACCCATGAATCTGTTATTTGTTTGAAAAACAAAAAACACAATCACGTGGTTTATTTGTTTTTTGTTTCCATAAATAAATAAATCCAGATAATACAGCATAACAAAATGAACAAGAACATAAAACCATCAGTATATAACAAAAATTAATGCCAAAGCAAGAGGTGAGACAAGTGCTTGTGCAGACAAATTTCTTTGATCTGAGACAAAACCAGAACCGGTGCTCATGTTCGTCAGGACGGCTTCTCTGGTTCAGAGACGTGTCTTCACCTCATCGTGAGCCGTCCCAGATGCTGCCACAGTATTCAAACATGCTTGATTTTGTGTAGTGACCTCTCACATGACTTTCTTAAATATCGCTATAATTTAATCCAGTCTTGGATTTCTCCAGATGGATTAATCGGTACACCTGGTCTGAGATCAGTTGTGTGGTTTGTGCACCCTCATGTTGTGGTGTGAGCAGCACAGATTTGTTGCAGTCTGCATGTGGCCAAAGCTGCTTGTTCCTTCAGTCTGATTTGCCCTCGCCTGTAAATCCACCTCTTCTTCTTCTACCTCAGCTGAACGTGTTTTACAACGTCAGGAACGAGGAGCTGATGAGGAGGAGACGAGACGCCCACGAACATGAAGCGTTTCATCTGTACATCGAGCTGTTTGACACAGAACTAAACTCAGCACATCTGTACATCTGCAGCAGGTGAGCAGGTCGGCTCTCTGACAGTCGACGTGTCAGCAACTTAACAATCAGCAGCATGTGTACGATATCTGTCAAACCTTCATTACAAACAATAACACATCATCAGTAAAGAAGATAAACAATAAAAACACCAGATGTGAATTTGAGAACAAGATTACAAAGAAACAAAACTGAAAAATAAACTTTTTGAAAACAGCAGGTGTGTAAATCTCCATTTACTTTTGAAAAATTATTTCAATTAATATGCTGAATTCACTTTTGAGTCTGCTGGTATATTTGTATTCATAGATTTAAAAATTATTTATCTAAATTTAGTTTTTATGTTTATTTTTATTAATAATGATTAATAACACATAATAATAAAACTATTTTCTGTTGATTTTAATGTAATTAAATACATTTAATTTTTAATTTATGAGCAATTAATTATCAACTAAATGTTAAATATAAAAAATAAAACATAAACAAATACAAATATTTTAAAAATATATTAAAAAACTAAATTCACAAGTAGCTATATGAATAATGTTTATTTGTATAAAAACTTTCACATTTAGTATGCATATAAATATGATGCTAATAACTTTATACCTTGTTGAATAAAATAATAATTTAAAAAATTGTTATTCAAATAAAGTTTAGTGACAAAGATCAGTTCTTTGTACCTGATAAATAAAATGTTCCCGGTGTGTTTTGAACTGATGAAATATAGTCTTCTAACGCCTTCACGTTGTTTTGGCGCCCCCTGCAGTCTGTCAGAGGGTCTGGGTCTGAATGCGACGGGCATGGCGATCATGGAGGTGGGTCTGCTGAGCGGCTTCAGTCTGTTGCCGGACGGCGTCCAGACCGACGGGGTCGTAAAGAGAGTGGAGACGCAGCCGGGGAAAGTCATCCTGTACCTGGACTCTGTAAGCTTCACTGAAACATGCAGTATCACGGACACACTGTACTGTGTCAGACTGTCTGAAGTGAAAGACTAAACAGGTAAAATGTGTTTCCAGGTGACGACAGAGGAGATGTGTCTACTGATTCCTCTGGTCATGGAGTATAAGGTCGCCAAAGTCCAGGAAGCAGCTGTTGTCCTCTATGATTATTATGAACCAAGTAAGAAGTGAAATTTAAATCATCTTCATTTGTACTTTTTAAACTATTACCACTTGTTTTCTGTAGTGAGAGGTGTATTTCTGTTGCTAGAGTAAATGTAGCTCACCAGAACGCAGATGACGAGCTACACAATCACAAGCGCAGACATATTTAAACTTGCCTGAAAACTCAAAGCGCCCCGTTAACTGATCAACATCTAGCCCCCTTCGTGACTCCATGATTTGGCAACATCATGTTCCCCACACAAGCCTCAGGGGGAAATCAAAACATTATTTTTTACCTGTTAAAAGGTTTTACATTACAGAAAAAAAAACCACTAATAGAAACTGAACAAACAGAACTTAAACGTGGGTAGGCTCATGTTGAACCTTTGACCTCTGACCTTTCACTCGTTCTCTCAGGACGGAGGACGGTGAGGACGTATACGTCACAGTGGAGGGGCGACATGTCCGCCTGCTCCTTCTGTGGTGAGGACTGCAGTCAGTGCTCAGGAAACGTCTATTATGGCATCAACGCTGCGTCACACTGCAGCCAAATCTTCCTGCTGACCAGTTCACTTCCTGCTCTGCTCCTCCTCTTCCTCATCTTCAACGTGTAAATAAGGTCCAACAAATGCTAGTTCAGCTTTGTAGATGTACAAATTTCTCAAGTTCAACTTTGTGACACAGTTTATTTTTTTAAATGTATTGGTTATACTTACCCAGAAACATCACTTTAAGTCTATAAATCGACATGTTTGTATTCTGGCTGTTACAGTATGTTGGTACTGAAGTCCGAACTTGACGGTAAAAAAACAAAAGTTATTTTGTGCCTCAGATTCAAGAGAAACTGCTGTAATGCTGAAGTGAACTAATGGAAGTTTTGAATCAACCAGTTACGAGCAGATTGGTTTTCTCAGCTGGTTGAGAGCTCTCTCTCTTGTAGTGCTAAACCCACTGAGAATCAACACCAACTCAGCAGCTCTACGGAGCCTTTTAGCCTCTTTTAGCTCGTAGTTTGGGTTTTATGGTACATTTACATTTTGGTTTCAGCGCTCTCATCAGCCTCGTTTCCAGCAGCAGTAGGCGGCAGCTGTTTTTAAGCAAACAATCTCCAATAAAGTCACTGTACTCTACCTGCTCAGCACCAAACAGCAGACAGACACAGTTAGAGACCAAACGCAAACACAACTCCAATGGGACGATAATGTTGCTCAGTGTCTGCTAGTGGAAATAGGCAGCTGTTTGCTAATACAACTTTATAAGCCGACAGTAAATCAAGGCTGTGTGTTTGTCAGCTTGTTTTGGAGTCTTTAAACCGTCCAGTGGTCAAATGGTCTAATGCTTACTGCAGCTTTAAAAAATTTATAAAAGTGAGGATTCCTGCATTTTTTAGACTGTGGTGTGTCCAGGTTTTGGTCTGGATACTGTTGGACATGTCCGTCTGGGACTGGTTTGAATCGTAACTAATCTTTTTCTGTGCAGGAAGAAATTTTCAGACATTTAGCTTCTTGGTCATTCGAAGCAGCTTAAGCCAGACGTTAACCTGCTGTTCTAAACTTGTAAAAACAAATATGAGAATAAAAGATATGAGCTTCTTAACCCATCGTGTTGTTTGCATTTACAGAATAATTCTATAAAACTGAATTATTCACTGTGGATTTGAACACATCCACTAAATAATGACTGATAATGCTGAACTAAAAGTTTTGTCTCATGTTGTTAAATCAAACTGTGTTGTGTTTGTAAGTTAAAATTGAAATTTCTTGAATTTTCTTTCTTTTTAGGACCAGGCTTTTCTTCCCAAGGATCATAGGAACATTTGTTAATGATACATACATGTATATGTTAATAATATTGGATTGAGTAAAAATGTTATAAAAAGTACAATTGGATTTGTAAAGTTAAAGGACACTATAGTGTACAGTGTAGATTGCTGCCAAAAATTACATTTTTCTCTTCTTGTTTCTTCTGCCACGTTGGCTATTTTAACTGTTGTTTGCGTGCAGAAAAGCTGTGTCGATGCAGAGCACTACGGAGAAAAAAACACAGTGCAGCAAATTAGTTTAAAACTTTTGCTGCAACACAATGCAACAACATCCAGAAACGCACCTTGTTGGCCAATCAAATAAGTGCAAAGACACATTCCTGGTAGATTACATTGTAATGTGAAAGGGGGAAATCTACTGTTTACTGAGGAGACGTGTCCCCAAGATAATTTTCCAGAGTTCTAAAATCTTTTTCTTGTAGTTTTAGAAACCTCTGGGCAGCGTTTTGGCATCTGGTCAGCCTTCAAACTCCTGAATCTATTACTCAAAGTGGACTTCTTTATAAGCAAGTAAACAGCAAGGTGTATGTTGCAGTTGGGGCTAAAGGCAAACTATTTTTGGTGTGTTTGCTGGATCATCTACAGTCATCTGTGCTGGTTGCTGCTTGCCTGCTCCAACCACTGAGCTAAAATCTGAGATTGATGTTTCTGAGATATTCTGCTCGTAAACAAACAAACACAGAAACACATGGGAACAGGACTGAGAACCTGACCTCCTTGGTGAAAATAATTACAATAAAAAAGCTCTCCATTATTTTATATGAGACACATATTTCATGTGAATTCATCCTGTAACCCACTTTAAGTTTTTTATGAGTTCCCTGGAGGGGTCCCGACCCCCAGGTGGAGAACCAGCTGTAACAGAGACAGTAAGAGTCTCACAGTTTTTCCTGCCTTCTTCAGAATAATGACAGAGAGTATAAAACATCACTAAACAATCAATATGAAAGATTTACTCTGTGGGCATTAACCTCAGAGTCGCTTTAATCAGACTGTGACCGTGACGAAATGAAACACAAGCAGGAGCCTGAGCAGCACCTCAAGACCTCCCATAAATCTGCATAATAAAGCAGGTATGCTGCCTAATGGTACAGGAGCTCAATAAATCCCTGCGACAATCAAAGTGGTGGAGGCATAAACATTAACGACACAGCTCCGTAACTTCAAAGATCCTGCGATGATGGACAGCTTGAACTTTCCAGTCAGGAGAGACAGCGAGCTGAGCTGAAGATATTTAACCCACATGTGGACGTGAGAAGCAGGTGGGATCGATACGGCCGGCATTTATCTGCCCTCTGGCTTTTTATGGCCTCAGACGTTCTGCCTCATTACAGCTGACCTCCACTCGAGGTGCACAACGGCCTGCAGGCCACCTTTTGTCAGAGTCAGCATGTGAGTCGGCAGTTTGGGATCTGTGAACTGTACAGTAGCCGAGCGTAGCTTAAATTTAGTTGGAAATGGTGAGTGTCTTTAAAGCTGCATCAAGTCACTTTGCTTGCGACAAAAGAACAAGCTGAAAATATCTGACATTCAGTATTATTACGTATTAATTATGGTTAATTCACACTGTTTGATGATGAGATGCCTCCAGTTTGTTTGCAAAAAAAGCTCATTCTGACTGACGCAAAGCCTTCGAGCTAGTTCGAATATACTTTTATCACTACAACATACAGTATATCCAACACACTCCCCGCTCCCTGCTATGCTGAGCTTGATGTTTTGTCGTGGGGAGGGATGAGGTCAGAGACAAACATCAATGCGGTACATTCTCTACATTCACATAATAATTTATTCCTCGTGAGTCGGCTGACTGAACTGTGTCTTGTACAACAGCACATGGTGCATAAAAAGTGCAGAGAAAAATGTTGTTGAACACCTGTTCTTGGTGTTTTTCTCACAAATATGAGATCTTTCCTCATAATAATGACATAGTAGGTCATAATTAGAAGAAAACATCAATTTCTTCAACATTTTTTTTTCTGCATTATTATGCAATGCATCTTTTACTAGCCTATACGACTGGGACACATAAAAAAGCGCATTCAGTGGGATTGAAATGATTAGTTGATTAACTGATAGATTAATGATTCAAAATAAATCAACACTTTTGTAACCAACTGATGATTTAAGTAATTCGCTGGTTCCTTCTAAAATGTGAATGTAAATTGAATATCTTTGGGTTTTGGGCTGTTGTCGGAGAAAACAAACATTTGGCAGCAACACCCCGGGCTCTGGGAACTTGTGGTGGACATTTTTCACAATCGGAAGACAATTTTTGGACATTTTATCAACTAAATGATTAACAGCTCATTTCACACTACGAGCTCTGTGAGGCTGAGCTTAACATCAACATGCTAACATGCTCAAAATATAAATGGTAACATGCTGTTAAGCAGATATATTGTTTACAATGTTCACCAATGTAGCATGCTTGCATTTGCTTATTAGCACTTAACACAAAGTACAGCTGAGCAAGTTTTGAAGGTATTTAGTTGTAAACCAAATGAAAATTTTGAGGATCACCAAAGTCAGCAGGATTCATCCTCTCAGGAATGTCTGTACAAATTTCATGGCAATCCATCCAATAGTTGTTGAGATAATTCAGTCTGGACTGAAGTGGTACACCGACAGACCAACATTGCTGTCCATAAAGCCACTCTATGGACCCCCAGCATGGCTGAAAATAATCAATGAGGATTTTGATGCAACAACCCAATAAGTCATGTTCCTTATATGTGACCTCTGATCATTAAAATTGGTTCCCCTTCTTAGAATTTGAGCCATAAAGTCAAAACAGAAACTTCTCCTGCGTGGCAAGCCAAACCAGAAAAACAAAAGTGTGAAACTCTCACTTTCTCTGCAAGAAAGAGGCAAGTTTGGATTCTTTTGGACGGAGCAGGTCCCACAGCAAACACAGATCAAAGCCACCATGCTGGACCAGCACACCCATCGCTCAGCCCTGAAAGTGTACCAGACCCTGTCAGGATATAAACACGACCGCAGAGGCAAAATATTTCCTCCAAAGAGCTCCTAACTCCAAACACCGGCCCTTCAATGCATCACTGTCAGCAGACAGAGCTGCACGACATGTACACTACATTCAGTCAACACATGCACTGCAGACCAATCCACTCATTCTCATGGACATCAAACAATGCAAGAATGTCACAATTACACAGCGCTGGCGCTACCATATTTCAAGAGAACCCTTTGGACGAAGGAGATGAGTCATTAGAACATGCAGCTGCCGCCATCTGGGTTCAATCAGCAGCCAAGGCCGGACTAGAGAGGTTGTTTCTATTGGATAAAAATCTGACAATACTCTCAAAAGCAGTAAAAGAAACTCACATCTTCCTCTGAGGACTTTTAGTCCCTAATCAGAGGAGAAAGAAAAGTGAGGAGACGTGATTTTAGTTTTTACTGGTTGCACGATAGAAATGACTGAGGAGTCTTTGGTCATTAGAACCTCATTATCTTTCAAGTGACCCTCAAATTTACATTAATCTCTCCTTAATTCATGTCAAACCCCTTGAAAGCAACAGAGTTCAAGAGTTTATCAAACCTCCTACAGGCCCTACACAGGTGTTAGGCCTCTGCTCAGGACTCTGTGGGTGGATGCATGTGTTTGATTGATTGACATCTCCCACATTATATTGTCAGTTTTGGTGCACCTGTTAGGGCGGGACAACTTCACAACTTTATCCAACCTCCATCACTAGCTGCAGTCACATGTACACTTTTCTGTCATTCTGATTGAAGATTTCAGGTCAACTGTTTACATGGGATATGATCTAATACGATCTGGAGTTTACATGCGCCGACGCATTTAATCGGAACAGCTGTGTGACAAGCACAAAAGTGATGAATACATCGTGCATTCGTCTTCCTCAACGGCTGCCTTTCAACCAGCCGATTCGAAACACGAGCCAAAGAGTTTGATTAACTCTCTGAAGACGGATATCCATCGTCTGTTCAGCGCAGTAGTTGTCGTTATTGTGTTGCTCTTAATCAAGCAACAGTTTATGCTGATACGCTGATACGTTATGTTGATAACGTAAATCGTACGTTACGTACTTACGTGGAGAAACGTACGCCCCCACGCATTTATGTCATGACGGAGGGCAAGCGCAGAAAGGACGCAGCCAAATTAGTAATCAGGTTAAATTGTTTACATGGTAAAATTTTTCTTTTGATCGGTTCATGAAAAGGATTTTTATTCTGTTTGGGCTCTTAAACCGATTATAATCTGAATATTAGGCTCCATGTAAACGAAGCTCCTGTCACGGGTACTTGGAGTTTGGTAACATCACAGAATCACCATCAGAGCTCTGCCCACCTTCAACCTGAGCAGAGGTCCAATCAGAATAACAGAACACACCTGTGTGAGTGTGAAGGGCTGTCTGGAGGCTCAAAATAATTCAGTAAATGAATTAATTGACTATAAAAACAAAACATGAGTCATTTTAATAGTCAGATTGATGATACATTTGAGGCAATCAGTCAGGGGTCATTTAATGGACTTTGGGTAATGGCCCTTTTCACATTAATAACTCTACGAGCATCAGAAAGTTCTTTAATTACAGCAGCCGCCATCAATCAACTTACTAATAAATCCCTTAAAAATCCCGGTTGGTCCACATCCAGACTGAAATATCTCGACAACTATTGGATGGATTGCTGTGAAGTTTGGACATTCATGGTCCCCTCAGGATAAACTGTAATAACTTCAGTAATCCCCTGACTTTTCATCCAGCGCAAAGTGTGTGACCAATACTTTACTTTAGTGCTACTTAGCAAATGTTAGCATGCTAACACGCTAAACTAAAATGGAGAACAGCACCTGCTCAGCATCAGCACGTTAGCACCGTCATTGCGACGTTAACATTTAGCTGTGTCGAGTAACAGCCTCACAGAGTTAGCATGGCCGTAGACTCTTAGTCTTGTCAATGAGCTCTTACTCCAGAATTAAAGGAAACATCAGGAACATTTAAAAGGTATAAAATAATGTGTTTTGGTTCAGAGTGAGAAGCTCAGAAAAGAGCAAAGTTACAAATGCGACAGCAACTGGTTGACCTCCAATATGGCCGCCAGAAGGTGAATTCAATCACCTGAAGCTGAGAGAGACGAGTTGCCACAGAGGACAAAACTTCATCACGTTGTTAAGTTTTCTTCAGCATCAAAGTAATCCAGTGATAGCTGTCTGTACATCCATGGATACACTGCAAACACAAACTAATAATAGCTAATTCGGCATATTTTTAATGGTGCCAATTTGCAAAAAAGGGAAACAAATATAGTCTAAAAAACGGGCTTAAGTTGTGGCCAACAGCTAACTACATAACTGACTCCATGGAAACATCATACATCCTGTTTACATCCCTCAAAGTCAACAAATTATGGGACCTGCAGTCCCAAAACTTTAAGCATGACTATGTCCCAAATCAAAGTAGGACAAAGAATAATAATAGGAGTTACTGAATTAACTAATATTAACTTTTTTCATGTTACACCATCAGCATAATATAGGTGAGGTGGGGGTGCAGTTGTCTCAGTTCTGTCTGAGGGGGGGCTCACAGTGTCAGACTTTGACCTCTTGAACCTCTAAATTACATGATACCAAAGATCAGAGCAGTAAACTCTGCTACGACTACAGCTGCAATAAATAAATGAAATGAGTAAATGATTTTAGACAGCTGCTCTCATCGCCTCCTTTCTTATTTTCTTATTTTCTCTCCTCTTTAATGTGATGCCAGCTTGACAAAGTATATTGTCTGTGTTCCTAATAAAGAAACATGTATGTGTTGAAAAATGTCTTTTTTTTTGCGGCCTTTCATGGATACTTAAAAGTTACGGCCGTCTTTCAGACTAATTTGTGTCTAACTTCCACCATCTGTATATGAAAACATCATGTGGTTGTATTTGAATATCTGTGAATAACTGAAATGAGATGTTTACCTTTTGAAAAAGTCACTACAGGTGCTAAAAGATTAATGAAGACATCACTCAGAGGACTGGAGCTCACTTAAGTTCACAGTTTAATCACTAATAACATCTTTACATGTTGTATTGTCACTATTTTTAAAAAAACTGACTGATAGTTCAGGTTTTTTACCCTCTGATGAACCCTGACACTGATCCCTCTGCTGTTCCCAGCTCTACCAGTAGGTGGCAGGCTTGCTCAGGGAAAGAAATCCTGGTATGAACTTCTCCAAACGACGACTTTCCATGACACAAAGGTAACAACGGGAAACTTTTTATAGAGGCTTTCACATAGGCTGCGTAAGTTGAGGCTGTGTGAGAGTCGAGCCTCTCTGGCTGCCACTGTTAATGGGAGGCAGATGGACCTGGCCCGCACGCTGCAGACTAATGAGGGAAATATGGAATCAGTGGAGGTTTCACACAAGCAGGCAGACTGGATGCTGATTGTATATTTTGCTCTGTCGCCGTCAAACAGCGAGGAGGGGTTGATCCAGTTATTCTGCTCAGGATAATGCAGCTTGACATTTAGAGGCTGTGAAAAAGAAGGTCGAGGATTCATGTTGGATAACACTTTAAAATGTGACGCATCTGCACTTACATCTCTAGAAATATTCCAGGACATTGAAAGGCGATAATCTTACATTGCAAACCCCTTTTTCAATATGTGTATTTCCAATAGAAATAGCCTTCACGCGGTACACAATAATATGGAAACAAGCTGATGCTGTCTGTAAACCGAGCTGCTTTTTTACAGCCTACTTTGCAGTTTGAATGTGGATTTAACTGAGCTACATTCAAAAGGCAGAGCTCCATAAAGCGGCCCCCGGAGAGGATGAGGTCAAAGCTCAGAAACTCGTTACACAAAGCTCAGAAACTCGTTATGGCCTGAAAGCTTCAGTTTGAATTGACGAGACAACGGACGAGTGTTTTCTCTTCAGTGTGTACCGGTAGACACGAACACACACACACACACACACACACACACCTCTTTAGTTCTGCTTCTCATTCATACAGTTTGACGTGTTCCCACTGACAGTGAAGGAAGGTTTTATTTATCTCATGTTGAAAGGAACCAGAAAATCCTGCTGCCAGATAAAACTACAGTAGTGGAGTAAAAAGTTAAATATTTCCCTCTGAAATGCAGTGTAGGAAAAGTACATGATTTTTTTTGGCCACTTGGTGGCAGCAGAAACAAGTAGTGAGCACAACACTGACATATCATCACCTTTTACGTTGATATGTTAGCACACAGTTGCTGATTTACACATCCAGCAGTTACGGAGCAACATGATCCTTCATGTGGAGTCATGTTTGTGCCACCTGATGAATGTCAGTCCAACATTCGCTTTCTTTTAGCTGTTTGTGGTCTCTTATATCTGGCTCTTTAGCTGCTAAATGCTCCACTATGTTCACCAGCTCGTCTCTAACTGTGTCTGTCTGCTGTTTGCTGCTGAGCAGGTAGTGCACAGCGGCTTTTTATAGCTTTTTCTCTGAAAACGACTCTATGAGAGCTCTGGGAGTGGACCAGAACAGTAAAGTTGTGGCCGGACAGATAAACAACGAGCTTAAACTCACTATAAAGCTCTGTAAAACCGAGGGAGCTGATATATTGTTATAATAAAAATATTAATTATAGCTGTTTTAAAGTGTATCTCTGAGTTTTTGTGTGCAAAGAGTTGTGATTTCCCGTTACTGAGTTTCGACAGGGGTCACATGATTTTCTTGCAGAATATGTTTGTCCACTACAAACCATCTTCTGTAATTTAGCTAAAATGCAGCCTGGAGTTAAGTTACTAAGACGTGGGGCAAATCTCAGTACCCTCTTGCCCCTGGAATATTAATACCATTCAGATGGCACATCTTTACAGCTTTCATTTCAAACACAGGACAAATGGAAAATGTTCTTTGACATTTTGTGGGTCATTTCCTTCAAGTTCAGCCTGACGTATTTGATATCTTTGGAAACTTTGGGATCTCCGCTAGAATTTGAAATGAAGCTCTGTGGGATTGAACAGCACTTGTCTGCACAGCAGGAGTTTGAATAGAAGGAGCCACCCAAGGTTTCCTGCAGGAATGGAGTCAAATCACAACTGGATGATTTAGCAACACAGTGCCGCTAATCTAACTCTGGCGTCTGATTCCAAATGTGACCCCGTTTGTCATTTCTGTAACAGACAGAACTAACCTGTGAGGCCAAGTTAACATTGATGATAAGTCCAGCTGACAGTTACGTGTTTGTAAGTGTTGGCTTCATGTTTAGGGGTAAATCTGTAACCTCAGCCCCCTCCGGTGGCTCTTTATTCTCAGGCTTGTGTTTCAGCGCTGAACTCCAGCAGCCAACAGAAACTGAAACGGCCAGCAGATCAGCGCTGCTCGACTGTCTGGTGGCAGCGGTTTGAATAAGACCTGGATCTGACCATCATCGCTTCTACAGTTTGTTTTCTTTGGTCTAAATCAGAGTGGGAAAGTTCGATTTTTTGTTTGGCTCTTTCAGCTTCACACTGACCAATTAGAAGTGGACCAGAGCTTGTAAATCAAAGTTACATTTTGTTTATTGGACAGAGTTTTGGTCATACATCATCCTGCCTGGTTGGAGTTTCTGGTGGTTTTATGGAGTCAAAACAAATTTGACTCCTGTCAGTGAAGCTCAGGATGATCGGGCCCGACTGTCGGTCGAACACATGAAGAAAAAGCTCGATGTTTTCGGTCTACTTGGCTTTCCAAGCATGATGAGCGTCCCTGTAACACCTGTAGGGCCATTATTTTGTAGGATGGCTGGCTGAGTTTACCACCCAATTCTGGCATTTAACGCTGAATAGAAGTTATTGGATACAAGTTGAGATCCAATTGAAGTGAACTTCTCAGTGACAATTCAGGACGTTTCATGTTAGGGGTAGGTGGTATTCAAGACATTTCTGTCATATCTGTCAAGGTAAACAATTGAGAAATAACAATTCTGTTTCAGGTTAATCCAGCAAATGAAATACCTGACAAATCAGCGTACCTAAAAGTGAATAATGCCATACAGCAGTCCTTCTCCTTGATACACAACATTACCCAGATATTAATGGAACAGCTACCATAATATAAATACTGTTGCTGAGGTAATTGCTGAGGTTATTTGATATGTACCAGGGATGAGAGGCGTCACATTAGCCAAATGGAAAGCAGCCATTTCTTTCCACTGGTGGTCAAAAATTCCACTGGGTACCTTTAACAGATCAGAATCTGCGCTTGTGGCAGGTTTTGCTCACCTATTTCTACATGTTCTAAACCAGAACTTATTCATAAAACTTGAGAGTTACCTGCTATTGTAACTGTTGCTTCAGAGGGGTACAAAAATAAAATTCAGAACACAGGCAGAAAAAGCTGCAGTGTTTTATGAACTAAATCGAATTTTCAGATTTCTTTGCTTCCCACATTCAGTCACTGAGTCAAACTGTGAGGTAAGCTCCACTCGTCTGGCATCGGAGGTGACAAAAACAAACCACAAAGGTATCTGCAGACAGCTTCTGTTCAGACAAACGCATCTATGAGGCCTCAGCATGTCTGCGGCACGAGTGAGACTCCTCAGTTACTGATTACATTAAGCCTCGGCCTCTTCTACATGCTGTAATACAACATATAAAGCAATCTTGATTGGCTGAAGATGTGTTTCAGTCATGGCGATAACTCCCATTACAGCATGACGAGCCAGGATTTATTGGTTGTTGTGGCAGCTCTCCAGTAACTAAAGAGCCAATTATCAGTGTTTCCTGCATGTAAACCACTTTGTATTAACAGTCCGCACTGAAAACTGTTGTTTGAGTCAAAGTAAAAACTTGGCCGACCCGTGCACTTATTGCATCATTGTGGAGCCTGTAACCACAGCAAAGGGTCTTATTACTTTACTATTTATGTCACAGTGATGTAAAGTACTCTGCAGTTGCTCTTTTCATTGAGATTGTATGAAACATTTATGATTTTGGAGCGAATCTTGTATGTTCCTTATATTAAAAAACAGCACAGAGGTTCTTTTCTTTCATGTTTCCTGAGAACATCTTACCAAAGAGCACAATGAATCTGTCTGCTGATGTAATATGTTGAAAGAAAGAGAGAAAAGAAAAAGAAAGAAAAGAGATTTCGGGTGGAGGAGACGTAAACATCAGAGAAGTGGTTCAGAGTGCCGGAGCTCAGACGTGGACTGACACGCTCAGGCTGAACGCGTCGAGAGTGACTAATGATTTATGTAGTGAAGTTACTGTATTGGAAATGATTATAGTAAGTGCATGCGTTAAGTTACATAACACTGCGGGGGGAAGACTTTTGTCTACAGGCTGCAGCTGTTGGAGCGCACAGAGATAATAAATAACAAAGATATTTCAATCAGGAGAGACTTTAATCGAAAAAGAGCCTTTAAGAGTAACTACATTTATTTATTTGACATTGTGCACAATAGAGAAGAAGAAGAAATGTGAGAGGAGTCTTTGGCGATTAGACCCCATCGTGATGTCATATTTTAAGAAGAAGAATTACTTTATTAATCCCTCTTGGGGAAATTACATTTTTAAGGGGGTAGTGATGCCATGAGCTGTATGGGAATATCCCCCTGATGGAGTCTAGACACTGCTGGTGGTGGTGAAGAGCACTGGCTGAAGATCTGGATGGATGTGGAGCAGGACTTCTGGTTCGGTGGAAGGACCAACTGGATGTGATGAGGACTGAAGGTGAATCAGGTGGAGGATTGACCCGACACTGAAATGACTGCTGATAGCAACGAGATGATTGGCTCACAAGATCTGACCGGTTGAAAGCGTGAACGGCCTCAGTCAGCCGAGTTGGAAGCGGGAAAAGGGGAGAGCGACTCGTTGCCTTTAACTCGGCTTGTCGTTGGTGTGAAATCTTGTTAGAAGGAATTGAGACGCCCTGTGTCGAAATCTAGTTTTAAAACATTTATTTCAGTTGATATTGTTCTTATGATGCATATTCACGAATAAATCTGTGTTTAATAAAATTACTGCCAACATTAAACATCTCAAACATAAAATCTTTTGCCCTCACTACATGTGTAGATGCTCTGCAGTGAGCTGACACACACTTCTAATAAAGGTTGACTAGTTGGCCTGTAAAGATTTGTGTGAAATCTAACCCACATACTTCTTTAAATGAATTCCAATTTAAATAGTTCTCTGGAACACATTTCAGACAAAAATACAGTATAGTGGAGCTTAATGTTCACCAGCAAGGACCAAGGATGCCATCACAATGTGATTTTAAAGGTTTAATGAGGAAGTAATGGATGTTGAGGATGGATGAATGGATGTGAGGAAGGGGATGAACGTGGGGGGTCCGTTTAGGCCGGTCTGGGACGGATATATTGAAGGCCGGGGAGGAAGAGTTGAGTCACCCGAGACTATTACAGGCTCCAGACTGTACCTGGATAAGGAGGGATGGGAGAGGTGTGTATAGGATTGAAGAAAAGGGGATGAAGGAGGGAAGAGAGGGTGACTGGATGAGGGGGAGGGAAAGGGGGGGACAGGATGGGTCGACCAGGTATACGCAGGCTTGACGGGAGAGTTTTGACTTGTGGCCAAACACTAAATACTCAAACACATTTTCTTTCCATGCGGGCCACGACTCCATCACATTAACACTTCTTTACTTCAAAACAACAGAGTTTCCATTGGTGTGAGGAGACATTAAAGTGATAACATCGACCAAAGCTGCAATAAACCTCACACGGAAAGATCTTGACTTTGGCCGGAGACCAGCTGCGATGTCATGAGTACAACAAGCTGACTCGTCTGGATGCTGCTCTGACCGGGCAGGAAGCGCTCGTCTCTTCACGAGGAGTCATGGAAAGTCTGGCTGGTCGTCGTCCCGCTGCTCTCTTTTCTTTTAAACCGGCTTACTCATAATAACACAGTCCAGGGTTCAAACACATCACTACGTTTTGTTTCCACTACACTCCCACATGTTGTTAATATCACAGAAGAAATACGGGTAAAAGTCCTGCATTCAAGTGAGTATACGCAGTAAAATGTACTCATGCATCAAAAGTCACTGTTAACAGATACTGATGCTTTCATAATGAAAATCTCACAAATTAGATTATGATGTTTTTCAGCCTGCTGGGGGACGAAGGGGAATTTAATGCACATCATTGGATTTCTTACTTCAGTTATTGGCATTCCTGATGCATTTCAGTGAATGTATCATTGCATGAATTATCTTGGTAATGAAAATTGACACACAAATACTATTCTGTTGTGGAAAAGTGCCTTTAGCCAGTCAGCCTGGTCTGTCAGAGGATCCAGAGAGTGGGATATAATTCAAAATCACATCAGACAACTGAACACTTATAGATCTTTCAGTAACCAATTACACGTCAGCACTAAACTCTCTTCTTGCTGCTGTTATCTTTACGTCCTGCTTGTTTGCAGTGTCGTTCTATATGTATATATGTCACTACTGCTCTTACTGTTTTTAACAACTGTGTGTCCTTTTACAACAACTTTGGTGATCCTCTGACTTTTCCTCTAGCGCCACCAGCAGGTTGACATTTGTAGTGTTGACTGAATTATTTTAACAACTATCAGATGTATTTCCATGAAATTTGGTACACACGTTCAAGATGTTTCATGTCGTGTCTAGACAACATAATGGTTTGTGATTTAATCATGAAGTTATTGTAGACTGCTCTTTAAATAAGCAAAAACTTTTTTTAGGACAATTTTTATTTTTATCTAAAAACAGCACTATTTTATGGGTTTATATCATGTTAGATGTAAAATCTTGCTTTATAGCCTATAATCTGTTCCTGGAACAAAGTCTCCCCATCTAATACAGTTAAAAGCCTCTCCCAGCATGCCACCAGTACACCAGTACGGTGGGAAAACTGGACAAGCTGAGCTGCAGGGAAGCCTGCGTCACACCGACTGATGGACGAGTTTGCGGCGATCTGAGGGAAGAGGCTCGTCTCCATCGACCTACAACGAGAGCCGGGAAGAATAAACGTTTTCAACTGGGGAGACGTCACCCTCCCAAGAATGTTCATTGATTAAAGTTAACAGTGATATAAGCAGAAAGCTGAGCAGTGATTTATGAATGGAGCCATAAAAGCCAGAGAGGACCACCTATAACAGGACCAAACCTCCAGTGACTTGAGAGTAGAGGGAGTTAAAAAAGTGGCTTCAGGAGAAAGGGCGAAAGATCAGGCTATGGGGTTCCTGTTAGCGTCAGACAAAGGAATGATGATTGGTTGTAAGTCATCCTCCTCCTCCGTGTTACATAAGGACAGTTCATGGTGCGAGGGCCTCTCAGGAGCTGTTTGCAGGTCTGTTTTTGACTGACGGGGGAAAAAAATTCAACGTCATGAAATCTCAGTGGTCAGAGAAGCGATGTGAGAGTGTTACAAGCCACGTTTCCATCCAAATGTAGTGAAAATTTTAACTGAATCTTCACATAATCTGCAAAAGAAAATGTCAATTAATGTGAGTTTCCATCCATCCTACTGTTATGCGAATATCAGGAGTCGGTTTGTCAAGATAAGCAGCTGGTGGTGCCATTAAACCACTTAGAAGAAGAGAACACAATGAGATAATGTCATTAAACGAGCGCCAGTCAAACCTGAAATAGCAGAAAAAAAACATAGAAAACACGACGGAAATACGACATTTCTGTTAGTTTCATGTAGAAATGTGAGGAAGGTTACAGCCTCCTCATCGCTCCACACAGATCTGATGTTTTCAGCTCTTCACTTTCAGTCACATCCTTCACGTACGTCATGATTGTTGGATTTTGCTTTTATCGATACACCAACTTATCCACCTCTGCCAAACGTAAAAAACCTTTTTTTACTCAGATTTTTAATGCGCAAATGTAAACGCACATAAAAACAGGGGGATGGAAACGCTGAACGTGAAACTAACACATTATCTTTTATAAATTTACAGGCATTCAAGTCGTGGGAGGAAACTTTAATAATAATCTAAAATATCAATCAAAAATATATCTGAATACATGAATAACAAACATTGTCAGTTAAATAATTCAAATGGAAATTTTAAAAAGAAATTATTTTGCTTTGCCACTAATCAGCTGAAGTAAAAAAAAAATTTAAAGTTTCAGTTTATTTTATTTCATGTCTTATTTCTCTTATATTTATCTTTCACTAGCTTTTCATTCTTCAACTCCTTCAATTTCCATTCTTTATGTGTGTGTCTTGGCACCATGTTTCTATCATCATAACGTTATCTTCAAGTAAGTCTACCGTGTTGTCTTTTCCGCCACTACTATCAGAAAAGAAAAGGATTTAAAATACAGTGTCTTGAGAGGATAAAGTTCACGTGGCTACCAATCAATAACAAAAGTTTGCTAAACTGCCGCTGACGAGAAGAAATCACAAGCACGAGTCCGGCTGCCCTCCACTGCTGTTGCAGGTCAAACGTCATTTAAATGTTTGCTGTGTCGCTTGTTATAAATCGATCAATTACTTGGTACAAAAGGTCAAAAGAGGACAAAGATACTAATAAATTAAAGAGGAGGAAAGTGTTTTTGCGTGGGAACAGAAAAGTGAGTTTGGCCACATGAATGTGTTCTGTGAATATTGCTGGCAGTTGTATTTTGTTAGTGCCTTATTAGGAGTCATCAGATGAATCAGGCTGATACCCAAGAATGAATCAAACAGAAAACATTAGTCAACATAACAGTAAATTACAGCTACGTCTTAATCAACACAGACTTTGTGCTGGAGGAATGTCACACACATGTCAACTATTTTAGAGATTTAATGATTAACACGTGTTTGCAGTTTGCAAATTTACAATTCTACCGTCCAGTGCAAGAGAGAGGAAAAAAAAAAAAAAACTTGCTTTAACCCAAAATGCTGTGAGTACGTGCGTACCTGCAGGCAGCAGCGGGCTACATGCAGTCTGTCTGGGCATTCCTGG
>NTHP01000261.1:1486776-1516718 GCA_003416845.1 Oplegnathus fasciatus | reverse complement strand
AAAAAAATAGATGTTACCAATTATTTCGAGATTTTACAATCAGAAAAAAACAATTAATAAAATCCTACTTCCCATGTCTTAGCATTTTATGACTTTTGAAAGTCTGATTTAAGACATTTTAATACCAATTAAGGCCAGGGACAACGGATGGAAATTAGCCTTCTAGGTTAAAGGTGTAGTCTGTGATTCTGGAGAAAGCTTGTTGATATTTGAACTGAAAAGGTAAACAAATACACCCCTCTCTTCAGTGCTCCTTCAAACTCGCACGAGTAACTCACAGCATTAGTTTGTCCTGTGCACGAGTTGTGACATATTATCCCGAAGTGTTTAGTGGAAACACGTCTAAAGCGTCAGTATTTGACAACCTGGGTTGGTGGCTCTACCCAAGCCACTCTGTTTCCCGTTTACAGAGCCAGGGCTGTGTCTGAACACCAGACTTTTTTGTCAGCACACACAGAACGGAAAGCTAGCGGACTGTGAGGAGATAGTCACTGAATTTGACAAAAACTGTTTTGGATTAGAATCGTAGACTACATCTTTAAGGGACCGCTCAGATGTTGCGTCTAAAAATGCGTGGAAAACCCCAGCCGTGATGCTTTCAAGGTGCTTGGGAGGTCGCGCCTGCCGTTGCTAAGCACCCAAAACCGCTTGTACCAATTAGCATTAGCATTAGCATAACATCATGCTCACCAGTTATCCCAAGTTCTGAGCTGATATATCTCCAGGTGTTGTTCCTTCTGTTGGTGTCAAAATAGTCGCTCTTCCATCAGTTTGGCTGACCTTTCAACCAGTTGTTGTCGTCCGTCTCCATCGAAAACAATGAATTTGTGCGCAAAAACGATGCAACATCTCAATGGCCCCGAACTCTGGTTCATATGTTGTTTTTGGCACCAAAAAATAAATTAATAAATGAAATGAAAGCTCTGTAGTGACCTGGAACCTCTGCCTCTTTAAAGTGACACCTTTTAGACATATAACATTAATTAGTAGCCAGAACTGTGAGGCTCTAATTACACACCAGAGAACAAAACATCTTAGACAATTTAGCTTTTTTGCACTTCTTAAAGAAAAACCTCACACGGCACATGATGCAGTTTGGCCTGAGGGTGGCATCATATGTTAGCATGCTAACCCAATCTGTCTCGAGGCACAGCTAATGATAGCATGCTAATGTAGTAACGTCAACATGTTTCCAACTATTAGATGTTAACATCCATTTAACTCACAGTTAGCACACCTGCTGACGTTTAATTCAGGCAATGGCGATACACTCCCAGAGCTTTTTTAATGGACCAACTTTAATGGGATTTAATATGTTTCCCAGAAAGCTTCACCTTCTAGTCAGCTGTTGTTTTTACTCGTAGATAGAAAACAAATTAAGCAACAGTTGAGGTAACATGAACGTTCATTTCACGGTGCAGGACTGCCACTGAAAATTATATTGTACATTTTTGTATCCTGCCACTCCAACAAATGACTGTCTTTATAACAAGAGGAAACGTCGTGTTGCTGCCTCTGTACTGCAGAAATAACTTCCACTTTTTCCTTTAAACTCGAAGTCTGTCATATGGCCAACATGAGCAGGTTCAGCCCCTCGCACAGATCTGTCCTGAGGTTACAATCAAACGTGTACAAATGTGAGCAAGATGAGCAGTCAGGCTCACTTTGTATTTATGAGAGCTTTGGGATGATTTGTGACGTCTGGATGGCTCCACAAACATCCATCAGCTGCCCACTTTGACTCGGGGGGAGATTATCGTGTGTCAGAAATCCTCAAAGACAGAAAATTGGACCCACTCATTTTCCGAGGAGCTTCGCGACGTTACATGAGGTGCCACATGAAGCAGATTCGACAGAATTATGGTCTCTGAGGAATTTTCATTTGATGGCTCACTTCAAACATCTGAGCTCCACGTGAAAAGTGCTGTCTGCAGAGGTGGATCCTGAGATCACATGTTAAACTGTGAACTACGAACACTTCACTGGGACAGACGGGGCTTCAGCTCACTGATACACTCACTGAAGACTGTTAATAGCTCATACAGGATGTTTTTCCCGAGAGACATGTTTTTGTTGAGTTATTAAAATGTATTTTTTCAATGTTTTAAGCAGCACAAACTAACTTCCATTCAGCACCATTGAACTGTTATGTACGACATAGTATTAGGGCCACTCTGAGGAGGGAAAAAAATAGATTTTACGGATAAAGTTCAAATTTTGAGGGAAAAAAGTCATAATATTTTGAAAATAAAGTCGTAATTTTATGGAAAAACATGCAGTCTAATCTTCTAATTATAACATACGACATTTCAAATGTTCCAATGTTTTTTTTCTCGTAAAGACTTTTTTTCTTTTTTTCAAGAATCATGACATTTTTCTCATAAAATAATGTTTTTCTCAGAATTTTATAACTTAATTCTCAAAATCGTAGATTCCCCCCCTAAAAGTTGCTGAATGGTCTGCTATATTCTGTCCCGATCCGATCTCAAAGACTCGGTATCAGGGGCCGATCAAGGCATTTTTTAACTGATCAGTATCGGCTACATTGAGCACAAACCTAAGCCCGATCCCTTGTTTTACGTCAGCTGTCACGCAGGTGTTTTTACTCGCGAAGCTTTAATGCACAGCAACACAACGAGTGCAGCCGTCGTCAACTCTCCATCTGTCCTCCACTGCGCTGAGCTCCATGTGAGTGAAGCCTCGGACGTACTTTCCGCGTCCACGGACAGTTGCAGACTTGCGGACGGGCATACCCCACAATAGACGGTCCACATGTGAACACTCGCCAGCCACACTCAAAACAGTAGACTGTAACGTTAGCTGTGACTGGTAGCTCCCTTGGTAAGTAGTGGCTAGCTTGTATTGATTGTGGCCACTTGTATTCTTTCAAAGAGGAATTATAGGCAGTGCCCGTTGAAAGAGAGCAGGGCTGAGTCCCGCCCGCGGCCAAAATAAACACGTTAGCTTGTTAGTTGGCTTGATCAATCGCTGTTTCTCTACCTTTCACCGAGAGGCCCAGCAGCATCAGCAGAGCTACATTTGCTGGAACTCTTTAATGGTACGTGAACTAGACCGAGCATTATAAATAAATTATAAATATTCATTATTGACGTGAGTATTTAGTTTCCATTGCAACTCTCATTTCGTTGAATCGATGCACTGTTTTTTATTGTCAACCAACGTTACGGTAACGTGACTGAATGGGTCTGACAGTGTGTTGAGACAATGATGATCCTAAACTAACGTCTGTTATAAACAGATGACAGGAGTGGGATGAGTAACGTTACACTGGAGATAGTGCACATAAATTCCCCCGATGTCGTCACGTTCCTGTTTTGCCAAAAATCGATTATACGTGTAAATTGTTACATATAGTACCTTTAAAGGCCAGTTTTCTAACTATAGATGTTCATGGAAAGCTGTCAATAGAGCGCTAGGTTATCATGCGTTAACATGTATCAGCTATCAGTCATTATGGACTATTTGTTTGCTCGCTGTTTGTTAGAGTGCAATGAGAAAAATTTATTTCTTTACAAAGGAAGCAACTCTGCGTTGCTGACTTCCTCCATCTTTTGGAGACAAACGTAGACTTCCTGCTTTGTGTCTCTTTGGTTCCACGCTGATGAATAAATCTTCTTTCTCTGCCTTTGTTGGTGGTTGCATGTGTAGATGCTGCTGTTTACAGACAACACATGACCGTGAATGAACTACGCATGCATCACTGATCCACAGAGTACACAACACTAATGCTGGTCTCTGGAAAGCTTCAATACATGTAAACAGAAATATATTATGGTTACTGGTTATTATAAAACCAGCCAATCCTCCAGCTTGCAGTTCTACTTTAAATTTCTTGCTGGAGTGTTTGGGTGATTATATGAAAAAACACACACATGCTATCCTTTAAGTCATTGAGACAAACACTATTAACATTAAATGAAAAACACTGCACAGTACGTTAGGAGGAGGGTGAAGAAAATTTGAAATGGGGACGCTTTAAAAGTCTGATGTGGTTTTGACGTGATGGATGAGGCTACATAGTTTTCCTCACTTTGATATAAACACTCACTGGTGTGCAAATTACTCCTCTGATGTTTTGACCTTTTCTTTCAGGGCAAATGACTCACTGATGTCACGCTCGGCCAGTTTTCAAGTTCTGAGAGAAAAAATATAAATAAACCACCTGACGTGATGAACTGTCATCACTTAAATGTCGGAGGATGAAAAATCACAGAGTTTTTAGGTGGTTTGTGTAACCTCTCCCGGTCGGGCCATCTCTCCTGTCATCAGCAGACCTTCATGCCACCGGCGGCTAACAGCTAATTTGAGTCTGTCTGCAGCAGCGAGGAGCTCGGTGAGTAATGCCTCTGAACAAATGCACTCTTAAAAAACATGTGTCGTCTAAAACAGTGGAGCCCTGATGGTTATCAGAGGGAACCTGAACATTTCAGTCACTCAGGTACTGATTAACGTCATTCATTCTTAGCAACACATCAGGTGGAAAATATCGATGTCAGGTGTGTTAATTAACAAAAACGTGACTTACTCCAAAAGCGAGTAAGCTCAAAGGGCAAGTCATGTTTTGGAAAAGGGGTGAAGCTCTATCACAGTCTATGCTAGTGCTGATTTATTCTACCACTACTGTTTAAGCATGGGAAGAAAAAACATAGATATATTTTATCTGTCATGTTCTCGGCGTATAAGCGCAGCAGGCCAGGTGAAGTATGTCCATCGAATGCCCCGCTGCCCTACCAGTAAACGAGGCTGTTGTTGTTCTCTTTGCTAACACAAAATGGACAAAACTCGCCTCTAGCTGAACATAAAACCTCGACGCCAAAATATCTGAGAAGTAACTTGTGGAAGCATTTTGGATTTGACACCATAGATGGAAAAATTATGAAGCTATTGTTCGTCAAGTTTCCATCCAAATGAAGCACAGATTGTCACTGAATTTCCAGAAAATTGGCAAAAGAAAATACTTAAATCCACTACCGCTATGTAAATATTAGAGTTGGTTCATCGAGATGAACAGTTGGTGGCATTGATTCTCCAGTCGGGCAACATTATACCACTGCAGAAGAAGAGGGCGCAATGAGATGACGTATTTAAAAGAGTGCCGGTCAAACCTCAAACGATGGAAAAACCATGTGGAAAACTTGATGGAAATGTGACATATATGTTCATATTGATATACCAAGTTTTGCACCTCAGCCAAGCGTAAAAACTTAATTGTGATATTTAGATTTTTCCATTCAGGTCCTTTTATGTGCGAATTTAAAACAGAACAGGTGGCTGGGAACGCATTTAATGAGGCAGCGGAGGAACTGCAAATGAATGGAGCATCAATTTTACAACATATGAGAATACACTACATGTTTGTTTTTTTATTACATGTTAATGTGAATTCATTCAAATTTTATGCTTCGACATCACTATTGTCATATAGCTTCTGGCCACCGGTGGCAGCACTGAGTGTAATACTGTTCAGCAGCACTCGGTCAGTGAGTGAGGAAGAAACCCTCGGTCACCTTTTGATTTAACCTTTTTCTTGTAAACACACTTATGTTAACATTCTGTGCATCTTTAAGGCTGCGTTCTTTTACTGGCACGTTTCTTGGTGCGTTACCGCCACCAACTGTTGATCAGTGGAACAGCGTAAAGCTTTCAGCAGGAATGTGTATGCACCTGTGTGCATGTGCCCATAAATCTGCGTCCCATGCTAGAGCACAAGATACAATCACAACCCACTCATCCAGACATTGCTCCATTTAACATGAGTTGACATCAAGAATGTAACCCTTTTTCTGTCGGAGTAAATCATGATTTTGTTACTTTGCACTCAGCTGACACTGATTCCATCAAAGTTATTAGTTGCAGAGAAGATTGTCCTCCACCTGTGGAATGTCGGCCCATTCCTCTTCAATGGCAGCGCCAAGTTGCTGGATATTGGCAGGAACTGGAACACGCTGTCGTACACGCCGATCCAGAGCATCTGCGGTTGTGACGCCAGTTGGATGTACTGCCAAATTCTCGGAAACGACATTGGAGACGGCTTATGGCATTCAATTCACGGCCAATAGCTCTGGTGGACATTCCTGCCGTCAGCATGCCGACTGCACACTCCCTCAAAATTACGACATCTGTGGCTTTGTGTTGTGTAATAAAAGTGCACATTTTTAGAGTGTCCTTTTATTGTGACCAGTCCAAGGCACACCTGTGTACTAATCACACCGTTTAATCAGCATCGTGATATGCCACACCTGTCAGGTGGATGGACTATCTTGGCAAAGGAGAAGTGCTCACTAACACAGATTTAAACAAATTTGTGAACAAAATTTGAGAGAAATATACGTATTGCGTACGTAGAAAAAGTCTTGGGAACGAAAACAAAAGTGTTGCGTTTATATTTTTGTTCAGTGTACATGTATGTCAGGGTGGTTTTTTAGTTACTGCAGAACTCCAGAGTTTGATAGAGTAATGAGATAATCCTCTATTTCCAACCAAGCAACAAAGGTGACCTCATGCATCTGCCTGTTAAAAGGATTAAATGTGGTCATGTAGTCAGGCAGCCATTTGAACGCAGTATACCTGCTGCACATGTAAAACCAATCATCATTTTAGTGTCATTCTTGTCCCTTTAGATCAAACTCGTTGCAGATCTTGACGCAATGTGACGGTTCATAAACAGCGACTATTACCAGACTGCTGAGAACGACACTGACATGAGGTAATTTATTTCATAAACGGATGTTACTGATGTAGTCATTCTCAGAAATCTGTTCTCTGAACGTTCTTCACATAAATTCTCGACTTTATGGGGAGTCAACATGGAAATATGTGTGAGAGCTTTTAGGAGAAAAAGCCGCTCAGCTCCTCCCTCTTCAAACCCTGTTATTTAACCCTGTTAAACCTGTTCCTCAGCAGCGCCAAGCCAAGATGCTCCTACATAGAACCTTCTTGTTCTTCAAGAGCCCTCAGACAATAGAAAGGTTCTCTCCAGTACAACTCTCGAATAATCCACCAGAAAACATGTTAGTGCTGTAAAAACACTTGTAGAAAAGTATTAAAGATATTTGGTACTATGATGAACCCTCATTGAAAGGTTCTCTACACTAATAAGCCCAGATAGTTCTACACAAAACAGTTTTGATTCCTTGGAGAACCATTTTACAGAATACCACGATGATTCTACATAGAACCTTTTATTGCTGTAGAGAAAACTCAGATGATTTCTCTACAAAGCTTCGATGGTTCTGCTTTTAATCTTGGTGTTGTGTCCTGATTGGAGGGTTCTCAGTAGCCACAAGCTGAGGTGGTTCTACATAGAACCTTCTTGGTCCTCAAGAGCCCTCAGACAATAGAAAGGTTCTCTCCAGTACAACTCTCAAATAATCCACCAGAAAACATGTTAGTGCTGTAAAAACACTTGTAGAAAAGTTCTAAAGATATTTGGTACTATGATGAAAACTCATTGAAAGGTTCTCTACGCTAATAAGCCCAGATAGTTCTACACAAAACAGTTTTGATTCCTTGGAGAACCATTTTACGGAAGAGCACGATGATTCTACATGGAGCCTTTTATTGCTGTAGAGAAAACTCAGATGATTTCTCTACAAAGCTTCGATGGTTCTGCTTTTAATTTTGGTGTTGTGTCCTGATTGGACAGTTCTCAGTAGCCACAAGCTGAGATGGTTCTACATAGCACCTTTTTGGTGCTCAAGAGCTATTAGCCAAAATAAAGGTTCTCTATGGTATAATGCTAAAATGATCCACCAGAAAACCCATTAGTTCTGTCAAAACAAAAACCCATGTAGAAAGGTTCTCAACAAAGAAAGGTCCTCAGGCTCAAATGCTTCTAAAGACAAAATCTGTGGTTCTCTGGGGATCATTGACAAAAAGGTTTTCTACACTGCTAAGCTCCGATAGTTCTACACAGCTCCTCCACCACAAAATAAAGAGATTAAGGTTTTCTATAGCTCAGATGACTCCAAATAGAACTTTATTGGTGCATTAATGGTTCTGAAGAGAAATAAGGTTTTATTCCGTACCACAGTTAATCTAAATAGAACCTTTCAGTGCTGTAGAGAATCCTTTGCACAAGATATATCTACAAATCTTAGATGGCTCCTCGTAGAACCTTTTGGTGTTGTGTTTAGAATCATTATAGGAGGGTTGTAATGCCAATCTTAAATGATTCTACATAGAACCTTTTATGGTGCTCGAGAGCTCTTACCCAACAAAAAAAGTTCTCTACGGTGGAGCCAAGGTCAGATGCTTCTAAACACAACTTTGTGAAGGATTTCTTTACTGCTAAGCCCAGAGAGTTCTTCACAGAACATTTTTGTACCGTGGAGAACCAATATAAAAAGGTTTTCTGTAGCTCAGATGGCTCTAAATGTAAAATGTCTGATGCATTAATGATCCTTCAGAGAACGGGTTGGTGCTCGAGAACCTGTATATGAAGATACTATAGCACAATGCTCAAATGATCCACCACAATAAAAACACCTTTTGGTGCTTTAAAGAAGTTGTTAAAAGGTTCTCTGTCCTGCCACGCTCATGGGGTTCTACATAGAACCTTTGTGATGCTGTAAATAATCATTTAGGGCTACATGTTGTTAGTAGAATAAATAAAAAGTTTTAAATAAACACAGTTGGTCATTATTCAGATATGGCATCAAAAACACAGGGTTTCATGGTTCCTGCAGTATTCTTTTAGATGTTCTTCTTGTTACAGTATTTCCTGCAGTATTCTTAGATGCTCACACTCTTCACGGGGAAATTCAGGTTATCACGTTGAAGTTAGACAAATGTCGTACATCTCAATTACTGGCTGTTAGAAACATGTCAGACATTCGCTCCTCTGTGATCAGCACATCAACATGCGTGTTCACACACATTCACCGGAGAGAACAAACATTTTCCTTCCTGCAACACAGTCGGATTTAAAGCCAGCTATTTTTATTAACACTGGGGTTTTCCAATTGCCTGAGGTGTTGGAATACTTTCCAGCTACATAAACTGCGCTCCGTTCTTTTTTCCAACTCCTTTAAAAATCCATGCATGCGTTAAGTTTACTGTCGTCTGTAATCCTCACCTGATAAGCCGGTTCTGTTGTTTAGGAATCACACTTTGCAAAAACGTGTTGGGAACGCCTCTGCTTCTCAAGTTTTTAACAAGTTCTTGTAAATAATCACAGTACTGTAGTACTTAATTTTAAGTTTTACGTCTTAAAATTAGTGAAAGTGTACATTGTTTTTGAATTACCCACCAGGAACCAACAGTGTGGAAGGCCAAATTCCCAGAATCCATTTCTGCTGTGATCATAGATTTCTGTCGTCACTGCTTTTCCCTTGGTTGCTGTTGGTTTTATATTCTCAAGCAAAAGAGGAAGCATGCTGGGTTCAATATTCATTCTGTGTGTTTGACATTAAAACATATTAAGGACTCAGTTATGCTTGAAGTCGTGTCACATGCCCTCTGGGATGAGATGCTAACTGTGGTCAAGTCCATGGTCGTATTTCATCACTAGATTTATTACTTCTCACTGTTGCTAAACCCCATCTGCTGCAAGAGGATGGTGTTTAATTCACAGACACTGGGGTACTGTATGGTGAACGTGCCCGCAAGTCTTTATTTCCCACACACGTTGTGAAAATGTTGATTTCCAAACATTTTCATGTGACGTTTCAGAGCACCACCCTTCATTCATTACAAATTGATCCCCAGAATCCACACATGGGAAGAATTTTGCTTGATTAGCTTCCTGTGGCTGTCGTGTGCATGGATGTTAATTAACCAAAAACTAACCAATAACTAATATATCAATTATATCAAGAAATATAGTTTTTATATCAGGATTAAATAATTTACCCCTTTTACATTACATTGTCCATTTTGAAAATGAAAATTTCCTTTTAGGCAGCTTTTTTTTCTACATTGTACCACAATGTCACTTATACTGTATGTTCTATATATGCACTTGTTCCAGATATTTCTTATTTAGACTATCCCATGCGTAAAGTGAAGTGAAACATTCAAACCCCAGATGCCAATTTCTTTGGTAGACACATTACAGCAAACAGACATATTCTTAATGTTGTTGGGGTTTTTTTGCATCATTATAACCTTTCCCTAACATAATAGCCATCTTTCAAACTCCACTAATTTTAAAGGTATAACGAGTAGGATTTCTCAGTTTCTGTTTGTAAACACAACATTCAAAGTTGGCCCCTCCTCCCCGGCTCAAAGCTTCTGGTGGTCCCACGTGCTTACGATCTGGCAACTGGTCGATACGTTTTTATAGAGTCCCACCCCTCACACCCTGTGCTGTTATTGGCTGGGGGCTAAATACCACTGCCCAAAGGTTGATGCCCAGAAACGTCCAGAACACAGCAAAATCAGAAAATCCAGGCAGAAAGCAGGGTCTCTGCAGATACAGACACCGCCACACACTTCTAGTGGGTCATAAGTGATGATCGAGAGGGATTATTTTATACATTGTTTTTTAGGAAAATCCTTCCCATTATACCTTTACATAACTTTCTATTTTAAACAATGTGTTTGAACAAATTTGCAGCTTTCACATCTGTCTGCAATGTCGCCTCCCTTCCTCAGGCAGGAGTGTACAGGAGTCGTGCAGTACATATTTTTAAAGATTTTATGCATTTAATTGATTAGTTATGTTTGTTTTGTAAATCCATTGTTTATTCAAACTAACAACCTATTGATTCAGACTAATATATTCCAGATTTTCCCTCGTTGTTGCTTTTTAAGAGTTGCTCATCCCTGTGATCCCATTAGAGTTTTAATGTCCCATGATGCTAAAAAAATGTTTTTTGATGAGCTTTCTCTACCAAGACATAAATTCTGGAGAAAAAAACAAATCATACTCACACTAATTTGTGGCTTGAAAAGGTCGAATTTAAAAGATCAAGCTGACACTGTGTCCGTAGCGTAGCCAGAACGAAAACTTTGGCTGTGCCTCAAGAAAGCTGGATGCGCCAACAGCTGAAACACAAAGTGTCGTAGCTAAATCACCGTTTTGTTAGGTATGCTCAAAGTAAACTCTGTTGCATGAGATGCATAAACTACCAGGTGTTCCAGGTACGAACGTCCTGCAACAATGTGACAAATAGACTGCGACATCTGCAACAACCTAGAAGAGCACAGAGAGTGAGGTCGAGAGGGCGTAGCTTGTGCAAGGGAGAGAGAGAGAGCTTCCCCAGGGGCCTATCAGTGATTGAAACGGTCTGAAGTCTCTGTGCAGTCAATTCATTTAATGATATTTATGGAACAAAAAAGACAGTGCAGCCTTTAAAGACAACAGTAGTAGTAGTCTTAATATGTAGGCCCTGTATAAATGACTTTTGTTGATAATTATACCGAGGCTATATTAATAATAACAAGGCCGTCAGTAGGCTAAGACATAAACCCCACTGGGACGTAGCCTACCTGTGTTTACATGGGCAGGCGGCGTGGCTTGGCCTTATGTGTAGTTTGATGTGTGCTCACCCACTCTCCTTGTGAAGTGTAGCCTGTTTGAATAACCACAGATTTCGAAGCGCTCTGAGCGAAAGTATGCGTGATGTCTACCATTCAGGCACAATAAAATCCTGCCTATTGAGCAAAAATTTTCAACATCTGGGTGTGCCAGCCACCTTTCTGGGTGGCACCAGCCATCAGCCATCAGCTCGCCAGCTACAGCAGTAAACCAACTAGCCCTGCGAGTTGTCTCTCTCATATTTCACCCTCGGATGAATGTTGCTGTGCCACTTTCCTCAAAACTTCTTGCCAATGTTGTTCTTGTTTGTTTAGAGTCTGCTGCTGACTTACTTCACATCCTAATATACTGTTTCCACTGTTTTTGTGTTTGCGGACAAGCAAAACCGACACTTTGAGGGAAAGAGGGATACCTGGGGATCCTCCTGCAGATTAAAAGCAAGTATAACAAAGGTTTAAAAGTATGTTTTTTAGCCAAGATGTTTGAGAAGTCTTCAGATGGTTACCAGGTGGTAACAAGTGGATTTCACAAAATGGTGCGGTGGTCCTTAAAAAACAGTCTAAATATCTGATGGATTACGAATGAAGCAAAAATCTTGGCTCACAGATTTGATGATATCACTCTCATGGCCTGTAATACGGATTAATTCGAGCAGGAAACCGTCGCTCATCGCCCATCCTGAGACCGGCTGCAGAGCCACGAGGAGTCGGGCTGAGACAGAAATGAGAGCAGGAATGTCTGAACCTGCAGGTGGTCTGAGGCCTCCCCACTATCTGCAGACTCAGATTTCTCCTTGGAAAAAAAGCTCATAAATTTGTGGTAGCTGGTTGGGTTTAGGGCTTTCTGAAAAACATTTTCCCCTGAATTCTCGGTGGTGGATTTATCCATTGCTCAGAATCTCCAATGAAAATCTGTAAATCATACACAAACACACTCTCAGGCTCTGGCTTTATATTATCATATTTATATATTCACGTCATACTTTGTTCAGGATGTGTACCTGTAATATCACCACTTTGGGATTAAATTTAGGAAAAAAAACATAACCAAGTAAAGTGATTTGTCTTGAACTGCCATAAAACAAACAAAACTCTGATTTGTGATGAACTTCAGCTGGACTCCGGGACAGATGCCATGTGGACGAGCAGCAAACGTCAGGGAAGAAAAAAATACCGTTGTTTGAACATATTTGTCATGTTTTTGCTGATTTTATGGATTTGTGACTCCAGGGCTTGAAAGTTTGCTTCAAACCCCAAGTTAGAAAATGCAGCTGTCAGTTTGCCAAGGAGGCTTCTTTTTCTAAAAAGTCCTGCTGAGGATTTCTTCTGAAACAGTGAGACGTAACAGAACCAGGACGGTCTGAGTAATGTGTTCAATCTCTTATCTGCACGGGACAGATTGTCCATAATATGTCACTTCAACGCAGCTGTTGTTGCAAAATAATGTCACTGTCAAGTTTTTTCAGTTGATATGTAACTGTAAATTAATTATAATTAATTGGGAAAGTGGTGACAGTGTTCAGTTGGAACACTTTTAATTAATAAGAGTAGTATTAAGAGTCTTTTAGTCACCTGGACATGTAAAGATGTGAAATTTGTCTACAGGCAAGCTTACAGTTCAACATATATGGAGATGAAAGTGTCTGATAATGAATGAATATTTCCCTGTTTAAATGGATCTCTATCAGTTTTTCCAGTTGTTAAAATTTTTAAAGTTTTTTATAAACTCAGCACAACTACCTAATCTGAAATACCTGAAGAGATTTCTTATGATTACATAGTTCTTTCCAGGAAGCTTCCCAGGAAATTATTAGGAAATCACCAACCCATTGGATCAGTAAAAAAAGTGTTAACGTCTTCCTAAAATATTTTGGTCGTGAATTATCATCCAAAACAGATTTTTACTGGGCGGCAGTAGCTCAGTCCTTGGGGACTTGGCTTGGTAACCGGAGGGTTCAAGTCCAGCACAGACCAGTCGGTACAGAGCAGCGGAGGATTCAGGCTGTCTGAGAGGCGAAAGAAATGAAAAGGACATCAGCTGCATGCGGTGGGCCACCAGCCTGCAGAACGTCCTGATGCATTTATGGTGAAACATTTCCAAAACCTGGTTAAGATTAAAATTGTTTTATTATGTGACTCAGAAGTATAACTACAAACATCGGAGCACCAGATGTGGCCGCCCCCCCAGTTTCAATGTTGAAAGGTGTGGTGGGAGGAGGTTTCAGAAGCTGTTCGACCACCTGACAAACCGTTCATTTGAAGTATGTTGACACATTCAGGCAGGAGGACCCAGAACGCTGCATTAAGTAGACAGTGACGGCAATTAATAATCATATTTCATCATTTATAATTTATTATTAAAATCAAAAACATGGTTGATGTCAGCGTTAAGACTTTTTTTTGCAGTGCAGACAGAAGGATGTGAAAGAGGAGGCCGGTCCAAAGTCTGGAGTCGGAGTTTGTGTCTTTGTGGCCGCTCAGACTGGAGGAAGTAAGGAGTCTTCACTCTGAAGGAATTCTGCCCTCCAGTCGTTCATGTTGTATAAACTAGAAAAGTTTGAGAGGAGGAGAGAGGACGTCCCGCAGGAACGGTTTGTCATTTATGAGCTGTAATGCTTCATGTTGAAATATGTGTGGTCTGTGAGCTGTGACATTCAAACCAGTAAAGAGCTGATTCATAGTCGGAGATTAAGTCTTAATTAACATTATCCCGACTTTGTTTTTCATTGAGAAAACCACAGTTATTGTGATGCTCAGTTCAAAACATGCTGCAATGATCCATCTATAAATCTCATTGTATTTGCAAAGTTTGTTTATTTAATCAGTTTTAAGTGCTATTATATTATACATTTCAGTACACAAAAACATGTATTTAACTTAAGCTGTCAGGGTTTCTCTCAGGAAGTTGTTTAGCTGAGGTGGTGAACCACCAAGACCCTGATGCTTCTCCTGTCGTGACTGCTTTAGTTGGTGGATGACGGCCTAAACAATAGCCACACTAGCAGTCGTAACAACGTCTAAACTATATGAGGGTTTCTGCATGTTTTATTCCTTTGTGAAGCAGTTTTATTCCCCTGTAGTTAAACAGCACTCTGTAATACTAAGGCCCATTTACAGTTGTCATTTCAAGTGTCTCGTATCCGGATAAAATCCAGATGAGATTTAAGACACTTTCATTTACAGCCACATACATGTGTCTCCGTTGGCCAGATCATAAATCAGACTGCAAACTGCCTTCGTTTCCACAGCTCCATGTAAGTCAGGGTCGGTCCCCGTCCAGTCCAGAAGGAGGTGGTGACGCACCTGAAGCTGTTTGGTAACTGACAAGAACACCAGAAGAAGAACTTCTGCACTTAACAGTTTAGTTAACAACTATACACAACCAAAACACAAACACATTGAATTTTATAATGATGAGTATTTGTGAACTACAAAAGTTTTATTGTCTTCAGTTGACAGTTGGAAGCATTCAATCCGCCTTTAAAGCTTCTTAGATGCGTTCGCACTGAGCTGTTCTGAGATCAGAAAGCTGTCTGATCTGCCCAAGAAGCATGAAGTGTAAATGTGGTCTAAAATGCTTCTCATGTTTCACCAAAAGACTACAGTTAGCCTGCACGGCTGTTCCAGGTGGCTGCTGTCTGTGTGTCAGACTCAGAGACAAACGTTTGACAGGATTCATGTAAAAATCCTGTTTGTTTGAAAAGCTGCAGGAGGCTCGTGCAGCTCCCCTGATATATATGTTGATTTGTGTGAGTCCAGTGGGAAGTGCAAAGTTGGCACCAACCTCAGAGTCACAGTAGTATTTATGGGAAATATCACAGGTTGAAATAAACCCCTCAGCTGGGACCAAATTCCACCAGTAGCTGTTCTCCCAGGGTCACGCAAACCCTTGCCCCTGATAAGGTGGTGATTCTTGGAGGGGAATTCCCAACTCACCAACGTGATATTACAGCAGTGCAGAGGTCAAAGGTCAGAGCCACTCTGCCTACAGAGGTGATTGTATGAAGGTTAGAAGAGGATTGTCGGTGTTTTCACTCGAGGCTGATGGGAACCGTTTGGTTTGTGGCTTTGCGATGAACTCAGCTGAGCCCGATTCAGCAACGTGGCGGAGGAGGAGCGGTCCCTCACAACACACACACACACACATACACACACACACACACACACACCCTGAGGAATGTGGAGAATGCTGGAAAACAAAACCTGTAAATGAACTGGTGTCGTCACTGGGAGCAGCAGGGTGGAGGGAAACCTGTGGGTGAGATAACGCACTTCACTGTTTATCAGTGAGGGCTTTGCTCCCTTTTTGGGTTTTGTTTTGGTGGAACATCTGCATTTTTCCCTTGTATATATTTTCCCATGACTTCGAAATAGAAGCAAGTGACGCAGACGAGTGGTTTGTCTTCCAACAACTGCTGTACATTTTTTAACAAACACTCTTTTTTTGACCATTTTTAGTTTGACTCGTAATATACAAATATTTTTTGCCTTATGAAGTGAAGTGAAACTAAACTCCTTATTTATTCACTTTATTACCTTTTATTCCCTGATGTCTGTTTTTTCTTTTGCTTGTTTTTGTTTTATCCTGCAGTTATATTTGTTAGGAAGTACATTTTTGCAAACTCATTTTTTAGAGCACTTATTAAAAATAACAAATGTTGGCCAAAGTGCTTCACAGAGAAACTGAAACGACATTGTCAGCCTATTGACTGCAGATAAATTTACTCAAGTGATCAACACATGAGGTGATTCTTCTGCTGGTTTTGACCTCTGCAGTGCTGCTCTTTTACCCGACTTTGTTTTTCGGGAAAAACATACAAATTAAAATGACAGTTTGGTGATTAAAGTCAAAATAAGTAAATCAATCAAATAAAACAAACTAAATGAAAGCATTCATGTAGTCATGGCAATACCTGCGGAGACTTCGAGTTCATTTTGAGCAGGATATCTGTGTTTAATGTGACATTTGAATTCCATTAACTTATTAATTTTATAGTAGATAACATGCAACACAAGCTTTCATTTCTTTTGCAAATCAGGGCCCCGTCCATCGCACGTCGCTCAACCAATCAAAGATAAAGTGGTGTGTTTCATCTTTGTTCATCCTGATCATTTGTATCCGGCTGTATCGGTTCTTCAAGGACTGATCAGATGAACCTGGATTGATTTATCCCTGATTACTGCGAGCACCCGTCTCGACCAAAAGGGCATATTAGTAGAGAAAGGAAACTGTGATCATCAGTCTCACAGAACTCATAATGGAGAGTTATGAGGAGTTTCAATTGCTGACAAATTAAATGTGCAATTAATCTGTAAATGTAATTATTTAGTGTTTTTCAATCCCTATAGTGTCGTTATTTTGGCATTTAAAAAAACAATATGATTGTTTTCATCTTTATCATCTACAGATGGTTGAGCATGAAGATGCTGTTTCCATCTGCTCAGTTCAGGGGGAGGTACGTCCTTGTTGGTGTTCATTTTAGGAAGACAAATCAGGGTCAGAGAAAAACAGCCAATAATCAATTACTGTGAACAAAAGTTAGTAATAAAAGGTACTGGTGCATATTTTACATGCTCCAATAACGTTTGGGAATGCTGCACAAGCAGGTGAAACCATTAACAAAATAATGAAGGTAATATTGCCTGCAGCTGAGTAAAAGCCCTCTTCGATGGTGTCTCTAGTGCCTCGTGCTGCTGGCCGGTGAATCTGGGGAACTGCAGCCAATCACAGTCCATCTGGGGGTATATAAAGGCTGAGGAGCCGCGCATGTCTACACCTGTCGGCCACTTTAGCTGCATGCTTACAGCCAGAGTGTTTATTGGGAGCTCTTTTGTACGCTGTTGTCAGGTTAATGTCAGAAAGGCAGTGGTTTTGCTGAGGAGAGCTGCCATTTTTGTCACATTCCCCCTTTCTCCTGTTCTTTGTGTTGACAGGCAGTCAGGTTCAGGATTGTAACTTTTTCTTTTTGGGTGGTTTATTTAGTGTTGTGATTTTATTCCTACTCAGGGCTGGTTTGTTTATTTCGGACGGAGCTCTCCCGGATGTTGCATTTAAGCTTCCATATCTGTCAATAAAAGACTGAAATACAGAACAAAGTGACTTAATTTATTGAATTAAGGTGCTTCTGGTGACTTATAAAATTATAAATGGGCTTGGCCCTTCTTATCTGTCTGATCTCATTAAACCTTATGTCCTGTGCTCTCCGCTCTCAGAATACTGGATCCTGTGTGTCCCCAGAGTTAAAAAGAAGTCAGCTGGTGGCAGGGCCTCTTCCTGTCGGGCTCCTCATCTCTGGAATAACCTTCCTGCTGATATCAGACAGTCTGACTCTGTTGAGGCCTTTAAATCTCAGCTGAAAACTCATCTTTTCGCCTTAACTTTCAATAATGTTTATCATTCGATACCTCAGGCCTCGTACCTGTTACTACTTTCCTTTCAGTGGGTCGGTCTCAATGTATGTATTAAAATCAGTACTTATAGTTCATGTTTGTCCTGCCGACGAGAAATTTACTGACAATTTTCAAAGTCTTTGTTCATCCCCCAGGAGATTCAGCCTCTCCTCCTCCTCTCTCTCACTCAGGCTTCTCTCTGCTGGACCAGAGGCCGTCCTGGGACCTCTCTCTCTCCAGGCTGCCGGTGCCTCCTCCAGACGTGGATCTGGATCATCGTCTCCCAGGAGATTCAGCCTCTCCTCCTCTCTCCCTAGTTTGCGTGTCATCATGTCTCTATCTGTGTGAATGCTGTGCTTGCCTCTAATGTGTTTGCGTGGCCTGTCCTCTTCCAGGTCTCCATGGTGGAGAGGAGGTGCTGTGGATCAGGTCTTACCAATCCAGACAATCCCTGAAGTTGCTTGATGTCCTCCTGGATCCGTCCTCTTCACTTTTGTTTTACAGCCTACATTTCTGTCGTCAAATTGTAACACTGTGATTTTGTTGTTGATTTATTCTGTACACTCGACATCTATTTCCTGTCTGTCCGTCCTGGGAGATCCCTCCTCTGTTGGTGATGGTTTCTTCCACTTTTTTTCCCTGTTAAAGGGGTTTTTTGGGGGTGGGGGGAGTTTTTCCTCATCTGACTCGAGGGTTTAAGGACAGAGGGTGTCGTGTGCTGTACAGATTGTAAAGCCCCTTGAGGCAAATTGTGATTTGTGATACTGGGCTATATAAATAAAATTGACTTGACTCCTCGTGTACTTCATGTAGTTTAATGTTAGTCCCGTCTCCTCTAGACCAACTTGGGCTCATAACAGCTGGTCTGCATTCCCACACAGTGAAAACGTTCCCGAACGTCTTGAATGTTAAGCACACTTTTCTTATAGCGCTGCACACAGCACCGCAGCCTTTCTGCCTTTCTGCACAGCCAACTGTACAACAATGAAGCAGTCGCAACAAAATCTCAGTGCAGTCAGTCTGTGTTACTGCGACGTGTGTTGTTGCGTAAGATAAATGATGCCGTCACAATCGAAACTATTTGAATCGAAACCTTGCAAATGCTGCAGGCTTTCATCAGTGGGCCATAGGCTCAATCGTCATTATGTTGCATCATCCGGCGATAGTGACTTTATTACAGACGTTTATTTAAAAGAAAATCTTCCAGATTATATCTTCAAGGGTTAGCTGTGGTTGAACTGAGTTCCAGGCACGGGATGATCCAGCTAACTGTGAACTAACTTCATTTTTGCAGGCTTGGGCTTAAGGACTTGTTGAACAGTTCCAGATGAATTTTAAACTAGCTTTGAAGAACCTAAAAATCCAGACTCCAGATCCAGATTATAATCTAGATGACTCGGTTAGCCACGTATGAAGGACGGGGCCAGGGACTCAGGCCATTATGTCGCACTACAGAGGTTTATTAATGTTCTGAAACAGATGAATCACTTATTTATCTTAAAATAAGACAAAAGAAAGGAGACATAAAAATCTAATTCTGCAAAACAAATTTTGAAAAAAATTCCTCAAAGTTAAAATGTAGATAAACTGCTTTGGAAAGAAGTTGAAATATTTAACGTTTCTACTTTTGATAACAAAGAAATAAAAACAAGATTTTAGGATTGAACACTAAATGACTTTTTAATCAATTTAATTTTACATGTGAAAATCTTGATTTAACAGTAAACTCAATATCAAAGTATTTGTAACATTCAGATTTGTCACACGCTGTACAGCCTGCTCTGCATCGACTCTCCTCATTTGTGCTGATGCCTCAACTTGTCGTCAGGGTCAAAGGTCACAGGTGTATGTTTAAACCCTGGAGGTCACACAGACTCCTGAAAAGGTGTCTGTAGGTGGAAATGTGAACTGTTAAGTCCGTCAGGTAAACAGAAGGTGAAAGGTGAAACACTGATGCGTCCAGCTGAGGAGCCTTTAGGCAACAGATTGATTTCCTTCCCTGCGGGCAGCCGCTCGAGTTCGAGAAAATCAACCTGCAGACACTTGAAACTTGCTGCAGATAAGCAATCCATCACAGTCAACACTTAATTGGACTTTATCTTTTTTTTTTTAATATCTCCCTCCTGGTTTATGTTTTTAACTGCAAACTTAGACCAAGATAACAGTGCAGCAGTTCTTATTGAGTCAATAAGCAGAGCTCGAGTGCATAAATTGCCATTTTGTTGAACAGTTCTTTCCAATGCAAGCAGAAGTCTCATGGAAAATGTGATTCTTTTGAATCTCGAGCTTTATTTTGGCATCAGATCTTCTGCAAATACTTAACACTTCCCTTCTTGGTAAATATGGGCAGACACATTGACTGTTTAGCGCCTAAATAAAGGCCGTGAATCCTCAGTACCACGGGGGCGACTACGTGTATGTCTGAATGAAAACAAGACCGTGTTTAAGGTGATGCGAAAGTCAGTCGTTGAAGTATTTTGAAGGCATCCATTTGATCTAAATTGTTTGGTCTTTTAAGTCAGGATTTTCAAAATAACACGAATGAATTTTTGGAAAACAATCATTACGTAAAGTCGATCTGAAATAGAGCAAAAGATGTTTGTAGAAGTGAAAAAGGAGTTTTGTCTTCTTCAGACTTATTCTCCCAAAGTTTTTACATTCATTATTTGCCTGATTTGGGTTGTTTGTTGAAATGTTGTCCAGTATTTTGATGAGACTGTTCATCCTGTTTTTGTTTTTGTTCCTCCATTTATCATTGTTTCCTCTTTGTTGAATTTTTTACAGTGTTGTTATGCTGTGCCCTTCCTTATTTTCAAATATTTTGCACGAATCTTTTTTGTGATTCCTGTAACGTTTTTGCAACTGTTTTCATTTTTGATCATTTGTCTGGAGGGTCGTATTGTAAGTTTTGTTGTACATTTTTTATTTGATTACTTGAGCATGATGTTAGCAGGATGTAATCAGTGTTGTGCCTATTTACACTGCCCCTTGACTTTTGTCACGTTTCTATTTAATCCAGTTCGTGGATACTCTGTTGTTTTGGACCGTGTTGTATAAGGCAGTGTCACATTTTTAGAGGAAAACTCATTACAGACACATTCTGCACTGTTTTTGCAGATGATATTAAAGAAATCAACATACTTGACCGTTTTATACAGAAAATAAACATCTACAATACAATATGTGTGTCATGACATGTCAGTCTAACTGTGACTTCTTCACATATTGACATCAAAATGTTTTTCCTAGAAATTAATTGCTATTTTTAACTTTCTGAGATGTTCCTGGAACTGTTTTGCCACCATTCATGATGACTTTAACTGTTAAACTTTTTTTCCAGCTGTAAGCAGTTCCTCCATTTTACTTTCCATCAACAGCACACTCCAAAAAACATTTAGTCAGCACACTGACTGTTGTGAGTTTACTTCATTTTGTCACTTTAGTGTTAACACACTACACACTCAAAATCAGCTTAGATTTACGATGTAGTATTTATTTGGGACATTGCTTCTTTCTTGCTCCTCCAGCTGCCATTAGGGGTCAGCAGAGCTCTCCACAGAGCATGTGCAGAGAGGGGGCGGGGGTTGTCGGTGGTGGTGGTGGTGGTGGGGCTGATGGGTAGTGGTCCACAGTGATATCATTTTCCATCAGTTCCTCTACCTCCTCGCTGCTCCGACAGGCAGCAGCAGAACAGATGAGGTGAGGTGGATGAGGAGGAGGAGGAGGAGGAGGAGGAGGAGATTTTTCCACTACCACATTTCACCTCCGGGCGACCGCGTCTGGAAAGACAATATCTCCAAAAAAGAGGTCATCAGTCAGAGCGAACAACATTTAACCCAACGACAGAGTGCCAGTGATTCCTGTCTGGAGAGCAGAGGAGGCGGCTTAAAACATGCACGTTTTAGCCGGCAGGGAGAGAAGTGAGTGTTTCTGTGTGGACGGGGTTCCACACAGAAAACTCTTCATCTAACGCTCCATTACAGTCAAACATCTTCTCCTACACATAAACGACTCTCAAACTTCTGCATCTTGGATCGGCGAGTTATTACGTAAGCAGAAATTGTCGATCGGTGACGAAATTGTCAGTGGCATCCAAACATGTAAGAAAAAAACTACTCTCCGTTCCCCTTAATGGATAAATGTTTCTCCCAGTTGTCAGGATGAAAATGTAAATGCGTCACTGGTCTGCGGCTCTGAGAGCGACGCTGCCAAACAGACGTCCCAGACTCTCTGACACAACATCACTGAGCTGCTGCAGCATAAAAAAACTGTTTTCCATCATACGAACATGACAGTTTGACAGATGTTGCGTAACTGGCAGGTGCTGAGACTGTACATGTTGAATTTTGAGCGTCACACAAGGCTGCATAATTGTGGGTTTGGATCCTTCAGCAGCATTTCAGTTCAATTTACTGTTTATATTCATTAAAGACAAGAAATTCTTCTAAGATACAGAAAAACTACTACACCCCAGTCGCCACAACACTGATGTATCTTCTGCATGTATAAATATAAATACACATGATATACAGACAATATGACAACCCCAAGCCCATTGGGTCCTACTGAATGTGTAGCTTTTGGAAAATGGCTGCTGACATTCTGTAAAATCATGGATAAACCTTTTTAAAGTTTTTCATGTGTCAATCTCCTGCATTACAAACCCCCACTGACAAACGCCGTGCAGCTCTGTGTTGGACACTTTACACCTGTAGTGTGTCACAGTTCTGCCATCTGCTCCGACCTCAGAGCGATTCAGTTTATTCACTCTGCACCGTGACTTCCAAACTCTCCATCAGTGTCGGCTACTGCTGTTTAAACCTGCGCTGACAAATGAGACTCGTTATCTTCATTTTCCACAGCTGTGGGGCTCAGAGCAGCGAGCCGGAGTGAAGTAATGAACTCGCGGCTGGTAGAAAGCGTCGCCGTCGAGCAGCGAGGGCAGAGACATGAGGAACGAGAACTAAGTCACAGGTTTGTCACAAGCTGGAAACGTTTCCTGTGACGTCTCGATGTGTCTGTTCAGTGTTCAAAATGGCAGTTTTACCAAAGCAGACTTTACGGTCGTTATTCTGAATCACATGGTTTCCTGCAGCTCTTCTTATTGTTGTTTCTTATTAAGTTCCCAAGATGCAGGAAAATATAATTTCATGTAGAGCTGAAAAAAACTGATTAATGAAAACAGGAAATTAATGAGCAGCTATTTTGATAATCAATTCAGATCAAAGAGTCTCGAGGGTGGTGTCACTTTCATCATCTTTCTGAAAACCAAAAACAAGGAACATTTCAAATAAATAAATAAAACCAAGCATTACCTCAGAGGCCAAGAGTTTGCATGTCATTACCTTTTAATTCAGTGCTTCATCACGCAGCACTGAATTATCATGAGATCATGCATATTTAAGACTCTTTTTCAGGTTTCTCATTTTCACACAGGTCAACCAGAAACATCAAAAACTCAGCTGGAGACGGACTTTTTAACCAACTCACAATTAGTTAATTCATGTGAGGTAGCCAGCAAGCTACAGCCAATAAAATCTGCTAGTAACAGGTGTCATTTCACGGTTAAATCGACATGTTTTTGTCGACTTCTGTCTGAAACCAGTTACACAGCTCCTGTTTTTCACTCCGCCATTAGCTGTTTACATCAAACGGTGCAAGCGACAAATACAAGCTGTGTTTAGCTTCTTTTTTTTCTATAGCGTGTCTGCTGACATTTCAATATGTTCTTTCAGTCTGAAACTGGGTTTGTCATCCTCCACGATGGAGCAAGAGACAAACTTTCCAGAACCACATTACATGCCTACAGAGGGTCAGTAAAATTGTCTTCAGTGGGATATTCCTTAAAGTTATATTTAGATTCATATAAAAATGAGTGCTGAAACAATTAGTTAATTAAATCAATTAGCCAGTAACTTTGGAAACTTCTCAATATCCACTAATTAAAATATAGATCTGTGGGTTTGAAAAAGCCCCACAGCGTGAGTTTGTAGAGAAGAAGCCTCTGGGTTCAGAGAATTTAAGATGTTAAAATAGTTTGTGGCATCAATGGCAAACATAAAAGCTGCAGACAAATATCTAAACAAATATGTCTTCTCTGTGGTGTAGCTGTCACTCTTGACATTAATCTGCCTTTGTTCTATTAATTCATAACAAATGAGCGATGAAACACTCAGTTAGAAAGGCCTGGGAGGTGAAACATATCATGGCCACGCAGGGAGTGAAGCTCAACTTTAAAGTTACTACAGACATTAAAATGATTTGTATCTGCAGCAGAAGGGGCACATATGGACAGTCACAACTTATTGCTGGTGGTTATTTCTGGTCACACTGTGCCCTTGCTCCATCTTAACTTAACTGTGGGATTAAACATTATTAACACTTCATTATCAGCAGCAGCCATACCGTACGTCTTTTTAAACACGTCTGTAATCTTCTCTGGAATGTGTTTCATTTGTTGCATAATTAATGTTTTCATTCTGTCGTGTGATTTATTATTAACTTGAACAATGTTGTAAAACAACACAAGTGCATGTTGACCCAAAGAAGACAGAAATGTTGCACAGATGTTGGTTTTAAATTAAGATTAAAGCAGTGTATTATATATAAGATAATCCATACGTCCTTTTCTAATTATTACAAGATAAAACATCTGATTATTAAAGCTGCATTCATAGTTTTTCCACTAATAGAGGCCAGACAAAGTCAGAACAAGCTGACAAACCCACAGCTCTGGTGAATATCACATTACAAGCATCAGCAGACACAGAACAACGTGATCATCCCATTGGAGTCTCTCTTTTAGCGCTGATTTGGTCTCCACCAACTCCTGAGAAAAATATCTGTCTCTCTAGCTTGTTCGATGAAAACAGCTGCGTGCTGCTGCTGGAAACACTGAGGCTGCACGAAAACAGGAAATGTGCCGCAAAACCAAAACAGCTGAAAGAGGCTAAAAAGCTCTGCGGAGCTGCAGAGATGATGATAAATTTCTGTGGGTTAGTCACTGAAGCAGCATCTGTCCCATTCCAGTCATTTAATTTGAATCAAAACATTGGTAAGTTGAGTTATAAGAGACATTTTTCTCAAATTACAAAATACAAACAGCAATCAAGCACTAAACACAGAGTGCAACTGAGGCTGATGGGAAGGTCATTTATTTATTTTATTTATTTATTTGGTCAGAAACCAAACTATTGGACAATCACCAAAGGGGATTACCAAAGTTATTACAATTCATCCTGAGGGGAACCTGAATGAGTCTGCATATTCTGCCTCTGCAGGTTTTTTCCGTGTACTGGCGACCTGTCCAGGGTGTACCTCGCCCCTCGCCCAGTGTCAGCCGGGATCGGCTCCAGCCTCCCACGACCCTCTCATGAATGGATGGATGGGAACATGAATGTCTGAACCAGATTTCATGGCAATCCATCAACAGTTATTGAGACATGTCACTCAAAACCACTACGTGAACCTCATGGTGGCTCTAGAAGGAAAGTCCACGGATTACCAAAGTGATTAGGATTCATCCTCTGGGGACCATGAATGTCTGAACAAAATTTCATGGTAGTTGAGATATTTCAGACTGGATCAAAGTGGTGGACCAACAGACCAACACCATCCACAGAGCCATGTCATTAGCATGGCTAATAACCTTTGCGATTTGGTTTAAAATGCCAAATGTTTCATCTATTTGCCAGTTTATTCAGAAAACTGATCAGTCCTGATGAGCAAAAAGACTCTTCACTGTGCAGCGACGTGAAAATTAAAACATTTGCTTCAAAGGACAGACGACAGAGACCATGATAGGGTCACATTTGGTAGAGAAAAAGCTTAAACACCGCTCTCCGTCCTTTTGTGTTCAAGCTCTTATTTCCTTTCAGAATAAAACCCAACTCACACTGTGGAATTCTAGTAATTTTTTTTTACCAGTGAGTCTCCCCTTAAGGGACTGGGAGTCAGCATCATGTGGTGCCGGCCACATTACGAAAGGTTTGTGGTTTGAGTGTCTGGTGCAGAGAGACCTCCGCTGTGAATTCACCACCAGGGTTGTGCTCTCTGAAACAGCTGAGGCTTTAAATCCTCCACCTTTCTGTTCCCAAAGTGTTCCTGCAGGCTGTTTTTGCTCTTCACCCAGTCTGACTCCGCTCCAAACCTCTCAACAACTTCTTATTGTCTCTTCCTGTTTCTAAGCCTTTAATACTTAATATGCCAGAGGAATTAGTTGGGTTAGAGGTGGCCAACAGGCTTCAACAAAGGCTGAATGTGTGGCTCAGGAATTGGAGTATTTGCACTAATGACACTGGGGATTAAACCAAGCAGATACCAGCCAACACTCGCAAATGTGACACTCCTCCGGTCTCCATCACATCATCCCCTGATAGACACGTCCTGCCACTGTGTTAGCCAACCCCCCAATCAGTGCACTCACACCCTGACAGGTGCAGAAAAACCTGCAGATCAGTGTTGTGGATGATTCTACAGTAAAATACTTTTAGGGGAGAACTGTTACTGAACTCTGGGCTGTCACTAACTGTGATGGCTCAGCCGACAGTTGTACATTTAGCGATGGGGCTCGATAGATTTTTAGATATTGAATCCAAGTCCTTTGTCGAATCTCTGGAATCAAATCAAATCAGGTGTCCTACAGCTGCAGAAGAAAGAAGTGGAAAATTATATTAATGCTATGTCATCATTCAGCAAATAAACTGAATCACGGAGTAAATCACCCGTTTTTCTGCATGCATGACGCACTTTACGGCACAGTACCTGTACATGTGGAACCAGATCCAAAATGGAACCGGCTATCAGTTCAGGACTTTTGTCAAACATTTTTTTACTTTTAATGTTATTTTCCCCAAACGAAGAATGAATTCTAAGAACTGAAAGATCAGTTCAGCATTATTCATAAGACATATTTATCACAGCTGCTTTGTCACAATGTGCCTCACAAAAGCAACAAATGAAACGCAGAAACACAACTGCACAAATAAATGACACAATGGATCCAAATAAAAACCTTTAAAGTATTTTTCCCTGTTGAAGAGACTCATCGTAACTTGATAATATTTTTATTGCTGCTTTTATTTCTCACACAAGCTGATATACAGACTCAACCAGCATCATCAAAATAAATAATACTGCCGTAATAAACTTTCACAAGAGCCATTTTAGTCCTAAAATGAACACAATTACACATGATATCACTTCTTCCCAAACCAGTAAGAGAGATAATTGCTTCTCAACTTGGGTGAGACAAACCTGTAAAATATTTGATTCGGAACAGTAACTCTTATTTGCAGTTTTTGTGGTGAATGCATGAACCACGATGCTCAGTCGATTCCACATGTTGTGAAACGTGAAGATCTCAGGACAGACAGAAATGTTTTATTATAAAGGAGAATAACTATTGATTTGCAGGGACCCTTCAGTGTGAAGGAAAGGTCATCTCTGTAGACCAGTTCAGATGGTTTTCACATCACTGAACTCTCAAATGTGTGTTTGTCTTTGTAATGACGGGTTTACCAAGACAAACACGTAACATCCCTCTCTATGTATTTGTCAGCTGACTGTTCTTGCTGACGCAGCCTGATCACATCCTGAGCCAGATGTATAAACCGTTCATTCTCACAGAAACAATGCATACATTATTTACCACACTTAGACTAGAATTTTAATTCAGACCAGGTGGAGGTGGAACATAAGATGAGAGGTGGAACCTAATAATAAAACTTTAAATAAAAATGATTTCAGAACATTGTTATTTGCAGTTTTTGCGTCAACCGTGATGATCTCCGTTGAATTTACATGTTGTGAAAGGTCAGGACAGCTACACAAGTTGTTAGCCAACAAAAGTTGTATATAATCTTAATTTTGCTTATTTATTTTATTGTACTCAGTTGTATTAGTCTAAAGGCCCCTTCACACTGCTCATTTTGGGCTATCTGAGACTAAAGTTGACAATCATGAGACAAATGTAGTAAAATCTTTGGTCATCACTCCAAAGACAGGCGCTCATAATTTAATTCTGACTGTGTCTGAAATTTAGGACCAAATTCTCACAATGTGACTGCTGGCACAAACCAACCGATCAGGATACAACATGAAGTGACGTAGAATACCATTTTTAAATAAATTTTAGGGAAGACACCCACATGTGAACACACACAAACTAAAATGATAGAGGCAAAATGAAAAATATTTTTGGGCGCTCTATTTTTGGCCAAAACTAGTTTATTGTTAAAACTTAAAGTTATAATCTCGAAGATTTTCTTTTAAATAAACGTCTGTAAAGTCACTATCTATCACCGAATGATGTAACGCAATGGCGACTGAGCCTATGGCCCACTGATGCATCTGCAGCATTACGCCCCGGGTGTTGGCAGCGACTTTCCCAGAAAAATCAACAAGCGGCGCACAGTTAGGCTTTTAACACAACAGAGACGCTCTTCAGCTCACCTGTGTGTGAAGCGGCGTGCTGTTTTTTCCGGTCTCTGCTAGCGTTGTGAGTAAACGGTTATAATGGCCGAACAAACGAAGAAAAGGTCGTTGACTACAGACGAGGAAACTGAAACTGAAACTGAAGTGACGTCCAAAAACACACCTGTAACTACAGCTCATCGCCACAGGTGCCGTGAAAGACAATAAAATGAAAATGTTTGAGGTTTTATAACTTTGAGAGAAGTGCAGATGATTAATTGAGCTGATGGGGTGCGTCGGCTCTCATTTACTTTTTTCCATCGAAGCACGAAGATACAGCACACTTCACATCTTGATCCAAAACTCAAGTTCAACCGGGCATGTGCAGTTTTCTTTATTTAGGTGTTTTCTTTACTTCATTAACTAATAATTCAATAACAATAAGTGCTCTGAAAACGCAGAAATCAATGTAAAGTTTGTTCCATAATACTGTACGTGACTGAAATGATCTAACCATGTTTTTACTGACTAGCAATGGAGGAGATTGGGAGTGGGAGTGTATGACTTTATCCTATAAGAAAAGAATAAAGTTCCACTATATTGTAAGTTTGGAGTAAAAAACATAATTTTTGATAGCCCTGAAATGCACAGAATCCAGACATTGTATATGTATACAGTATATATAGTATATATACTGTATGTATATATTGTATATAGAAATTAGACTCTGCAGAGCCAAACTGTCATCAGATTCTTCCACTGAAGGTCATTTCAGTAGTTTGGCAAATGAACACCTGATAGCTGATGGAATGTGAAAGTTCACTCAGATAATAAATTATCCAATTTGAGTTCCTCCCGTGAGGCAGGAGCACGGAAAAGTGAGTTTAGCGTCGCCGTATGTTATTATGGCAGGAAAAAACGAAAGAGATTAACTGAGGCTTTTACTTTGGCCCCAGAGGGAGACAGATAGAGTCAAAATCTAAACTTAATGGAGGTCATTATCCTGACGACTGCCTCATTTCTCTCCAATTTTACTCATATTCATGGATCTTTGCCCAGATTAAATGGAATATCGCTGCCTTTTGCTCCTAAAGTTACACATTCATTTTGTTTCCTGTGTAATTCTGTGTTGTTTAGTCAAATTGTCTCAACGGTTAATGATTGGTAGTTAAGTTCCTAACATACTTTATGATGTTCTCTCTCCTTTTGACATGAAGCAGAAAATAAATGGGGACACAAGTTTCCATCTGTAGATTTAATATTCCTCATCAATCAAACCGTTCTCCCGTTTTTCTCATGTCAATTATTTGCTTTTCTTTAAATGGACATTGGGTTACAGTTTCACTGTCAGAGGAGCAGACGGCTCGATTCAGCAAAAACTGATTCATAAAATGAGTTTTATCTCAAGGTGCAACTGGGAGATCTTTTCGAATGCAGCTGGACGTCTTTATCAGCCAAAAGAGAAACAAAATACTATCTCACCTAAAATCTAAGACCATTAACTCTCGTGAACAAATGTGTCAGAAGTTTGGACTTATCATTAATAAAGTAAAATGTAAAATAAAACAGCCATTTACACAAGTGAGAGCAACAATACTGAGGATGTTTTTAGACCAACACATACAGGAGCTCCTCAC
>NTHP01000261.1:1463634-1486758 GCA_003416845.1 Oplegnathus fasciatus | reverse complement strand
ACTACATGTAAAGAGTTATTCCCCGACTCTGCAGTTCCCCTCAGCGATTTAGCGCTTTTCATCTCATTGTTTTGGTTTTACGGCACATTTGATGTCGTGGTTCAGTCTCTTCAGGCTCTCATGCTGCATTTTTACAGTGTCAACAGAATGGGAAGAACGGGAAAACCTCCTGTTACTCCAGCTTGGAAATGTTCACACATTATTCCAAGATGGTTCCCCTTTCTGTTAGCCTTGTCGTCATATAATTTAAATTGCATAAAGTAGGTACTTCTGCAGTTTTGGTTGAGAGGTTCGTTAATATGTGAAACCCGATATAAACAACCGATTTAGAGCTCCTTTTGTATTAGCTGAATTGATTGTATGAGAGTTAATATTGGATTTTATTTACATGTAACTGCCAGCAGAAGTGGTTTTGCAGCCATTTTGTGGGAAATATTGTCACATTCCCGATATCTCAGACTGTCAGAGGCTGATGTCAATGGTATCTCAGACAATATGGCGTGAACACAGGATAATGAACCCACTGTACACTACCTACCCTGCGACAAACAACAGACAGATAAAGTCAGAGACGAGCTGGTGAACAAAGTGGAACATCTGGAAGCTAAAGAAACAGATGCTCAGCAGTTGGTGGAGACCAAACCAGAGCAAAAACTAATAACTAATATTGGATAGGTATGTTGAATCAGTGCTAACAACCAATCAGCACTGAGCCTCCAATCTCTTCCTATACATGCTCCTAATCTACCAAACTAAGAGACTGATCATAACATCTAATGTTTGAGTGACCCCTAAACATTTCACTTCGTAAGTTGTCATTTGTCTTTAGGACGAGCTCACTCAGTTGAAAAGTCCTGGTGTGGGTCTGTATTATATATTTGTATGTATTAGGCCTCTGGAGCGGCTGTGGAGCGCTTTAAAGACGTTGTGCCGCAGCACAGATGCAACAAGTACCAGGATGCAAAGGTGCAGAGTGTTAAAGAGCAGATGGATGCAGCCCTTGAAACAGATTGAGAGCCCGATTCATCTCCTGCCAAGTTGGCCGGGACCCTGACAGTGTTACCTGCCTCAGTTAATTTCTGCCCACATTGGGTTGGTTTGTTGGCAGGTGTTCATTCAAACCCTGCAAACACATGTGCAGGTACAAGCACATGCAGACACACATTTAGGCAACTGTATACTGATGGCAGGAGTTCAAAAGTAGGTGCAGATCCAGTGTAAGGTAACATTTTAGGTGTGGTGGTGAGAAAACTTGAGGGAAACTGCTCAGGTTTTCCCATGAAACATGTGCTTCACACGTGGACAACATGGACGCTGCCGCCTGCTCGTCCATTTTCTCAAATATTTTCTCAAATCTAATTTCTTTGCATATCCAGCAAGATTTTAGGAACTTAATGTCTTTGAGTTCCAACACGAACAGTTTGGAATCTGATGTATCATTCATAAACAGTCGCAGCATGCTCGTGGTTGGTTTGATTTAGCCCTTTACAAACAAACATCTATCATTTAAATCACTGATAAATATTTCCCAAAGTCATGGTATTGCCACACGTTACAGTGAGGAAGTTTAATTTCTTTACAAAACCGTGTGCTTTCTGAGCTAGTGTTAACATGCAGCCAGAGGAAATATTAGAACATTATTATTTGTGTTGCTTGCTGGAAAATGTTCTGCCTGATTTGTGCTGTTTGTGCAGAGCAGCTATTTATCATCATATCACTATTTTATCATTATTACGTGTTATTAGTGTTACCATTTACATGCATTTAATTTACAAGCTAAATGTTATGTCAGCGTTAGCATGGCTCTGCTGTACTTGCATCTGGATAGCTTGCTAAAATAACCTTAAACTTCAAGTACATCAGACTGTAAGCATACCCAGTTAGTCAGGCTCAGCTACATTGTCAGACTTAACTTTCATCAGTCTGACCTGTACTTAAACTGAGTCTGAGATGTCCTAAAATGGCCACCGTATAGAGGAGAAACCCTTTTGCCATCTTTAAGTCATACTAGAGACGAGAAAGATTCCTGTGTTTACGATCGGCAGCCGGTCACATCACCAGACAACTCAAGACGGTTGTATGATTGCAGAGTTGGGGGTTAAAGATACTGTACCTTGACAACGGAAGTCCATTAAATGTGGGTTTATACTTGAATATGATTTTGGCTGACGTCAGGTGTCCATGTTGGTTTTTGTTTTATTAAGCACCAAGCCAGATCTTTCAGAAAAAGAGTTTCCCAGTTGTAATTATGACTGGGATGTTGACATGGACGCTATTTAGTCGGAAACTGGTAATTACATTGACACTAATATGACATCAACACAGTATTTGGATTTTTGCGGCTTTTACACTGGTGCCACCCCAAGAACAAGCTTTTTTTTTTGCCCCACAAAGATCAAAGAACAGTTGACTCCATTTTTCATCAAGACAATATTTTTGTTTTTTCAACTGTAGGCTAAAGATCATTACAGCTTCATGAGGCCTCTGGTGTGGCTAAAGACACGCTAGGGTCTTTTTCAGTGTTTACTTCACTGTGATTTCTTATTTACCACCTTTATTTCCAGCTGTTTCCATTCTAATGTGAGCAGACCTTTGATCTGATATCTCTAATTGGAAAAAGATGTTCAGAATGAATTAAGCAGAGTCTACTGCGGCTGAAATTATAATGTGGCACACAACAACAAGGGTAACAAACAGAATCGGGCAGAAAATTTCCCAGAATTTGTCATAGTGGCATTTGCACAGCTGAGACCTGGACAATGTATTTACTGACATATGATACAAACAGGATTTTAGACACAGTGCAAAGGGACGGATCCTGATGACAGACAGTAAACTGAGACAGACCTCATGATTGTGGCTTTCAATACTCAGGAAGGTTGGAGATCTTCTCCTTGACGTGGACGGCTGCTCCATCTCCCCATCACCAGAAGTCCACAACCTGGGTGTCATCCTGGACTCCACCCTCTCATTCCAGTCACATCAAATGCATCATCAAATCTGCCCTCTACCACCTCAAAAATATCTCAAGACTCCTGTCATCACTCATTGACTGCCTTCATCACCTCCTGTCTGGACTATTGCAATGGAGTCCTGTCCGGGGTCCTGTCCCAGCAATGTCCTGGACAGGCTCTAGTATGTACAGAACTCAGCTGCCAGGATTCTGACCCGTACCAAGCGCTGGGAGCACATCACCCCCACCCTCATCCACCTTCACTGGCTCCCGTTCAAGTCCCGCATCTCCTACAAAATCCTTCTCCTCCCCTTCAAATCCCTCCACCCTTATACCCCGCCCCAGAAACTGCGGTCCGCGGACACAGGTCTGCTCACAACCCCCCACACCGATATGCAGACTTTTGGGGACAGAGCTTTCAGTGTGGTTGCCCCCACCCTTTGGACTTTCCTCCCGGCAGAGATCCGCATTGCTCCATCCTTGGCCACCTTTAAAGAACTCCTGAAAACCTACCTGTTCACCAAAGCATACGGATAGACTCAATTCTGTTTCACTGGATTCTGGATTGTCTGTGTAAAGTGTCCTCGGGTCCCTTGAAAGGCGCTAAAAAAAATGCATTATTATTATTACTATTATTATTAAAAGTTTTAGGGTTAAAGGAGAACCCAACTTTTATTTTGGTCATGTAACCCCGATATGGTAGATTTGGTTGTTACGTAAGATGAATATTAATATAAAAATGGTCTACGATGCAAAAAATGTTGAGAACCACTGCACTTTTATGATAAGATCGATTTGTTTCCAAATGTAGGTCACTGGAGCACAGTAACACGTCTTAAAATGTGTTTACAGGAAGTATGCAGGAGCTAGCTCGTCAGCACTGATGCTGATGTGACTGCTAGCCGCTGCTATCAGTTGCTAATGGGCCAATCCACATGTGTTCACATGACAGCCATGGTTAGCTGACCAGTTGTTATGGTTAGCCTGACATTATTAATTATAATTTTGATATAATTGATATAAGATGTTGATTTATAGAAATGGAATTAAAGGAGTTTTGAGAATTTTACATTTAAAACACACGAGGCAAAAAAAACCCAAAGAAGTTCAGTCTTGTCTGACTTGTTGGTTTGTTACGACACATTAAGTCTAAAAATGCAAACTGAAGTTTTGGGGGTGTGTTCCTTTTTGTTTTACCTCCTCCGTATTTCCCGCCAGGTGTCGCACAAAGACTCGAGAATTATATATTTAAGGGAATTATCGTACATTCAAATCCAGACTGCGGTGCACCCAGAACTAAGTTTATGACGTGTATCCTGTGGTTCAAAATACATGTACGAGTTCACCACGTTAACTGTAGAGGGCTCCGACTTCAGGCCAGAGTTTATCATGCAGGCTAAAAGACACACAACACAACATACTGTATGTTACAAATAGCATTTTTGTACCCTAAAGCATACCAAAGAAAACATGAGGATAACTATAACGAATGGTTTGACGCTTAAATCAACCAAATGACAGAAAGAGATTGTAAGAGGTTGTGAATGGTGACAGTGGTTGCATCACAGATGTGACTGGATCATTTATGGCAGATCCAGGGTCAGTTCTTATACGTTATTGACATAGTTAAAGTACAACGAATAAGGCTGTTTTCAAATCAGCTCCAAACCATTTAACTACCATGAAAAACAACTGTAACTTGTCAAAATTATTGTATGTTAAGGGGTTTTATCATTTTTAATTTTCCATCCAACAAAAGGCTGAATTATCGTACCAATATACTAATTACCATACATCTGGCAACAGCAGGGAAAACATTTGAAGGAAGCGAGGAATTCAACAGAGAGAATCGATGGAAGTGAGACAGGAGTTTGCCATTATCTTCGTAAAGGTCAGCGTCCATTACAGTGTCACAAAATCAACCCAGTTCTCTCCTATCATTCGTCTGTGTCTGGTTTTGAAATAACACGAAACACTTTAGAAACTAAAAGCAGAATTAATGTGGAAACTGGCGACCCGTTCCCAGAGCCCGACTGGGATAATGACTGGGAATCTAACACCAGCCCAGGCCAATCTCCGCACATTCACAACAGACTACAAATACTGTGTTTTCTTGAATTATTTTGCTGTTTATGACTCTACCTGAGACAAACTGAGTCATTATGTGCAGTCAGCAGGAGATTCAGTGGCTGCAGGTGTTCAGCAGCTTCTCACAGATAAATTATCAGCAGGAAGTTACAGTAAACGGACATTTCCTGCGCCATGATGTAACTATTAAGCCAATTAACCTGCTTGGGGTGACGGACTGTGATGAGACATGCCTCGTTTAGTTCAACATGATGAGGAAATGATTACACCTGAAGCAATAAAGCAGCTACCTCACATTAACATCCTTTAATGATCTCCCCTCGACCTGCAGAAACTGTATTATCCTGCATTAAAGGCTCTTGTGAAAGATGTTTCTCTCTCTGTCACGCTGATTTCTCAATAATCCACAGAACTGTTTTCCAAGTCAGGAGTGCAGAGTTTTTAAAGACAGTGGGAATTGTTGCCAGAGACTGTTTTCTTTTTCTTCTCTTCAGCCTCAGAGAAAACCAGGCAAGCACATGTTCTTGTTTTCTCATGTCAAAGTCAAACCAATTTGCATATTTCTGCACATGTGCTCACTCTTGGCGTGACGTCGCGGGCTATTTGAAAGGTATCCTCGTAAAGAGGGACATGAAAAGAGGGAAAGTGACAGATGGGCACACACTGAGCTGCGCTCTGAAGAAGGGATGTGTTTGTTTTTCGTCACATCTGTGTGTCTTTTCTGGGACAACTTACACTCGTGTTTAGTTGTTCCTAACTAGCCTGTGTTCCAGCTCCCATGAATCACAGGCGACTGAAAAGAATGCTTTCTTTATTGGGAACATCCTGCACCAGATTCACATTAACACCTGGAAGCTGTCCAGTGCAATGATGGTCTGATCTGTAGGGGGTTAAGGGGTACCTCCACGGTGGTGAAGAGGGAGGGAGGGACCATGCAGTTTTCTTAAGCCAGGGATCAAACCCACATCCAGACACAGGCTCGTTTCTCAGTCTTTCAGGTCTTTGCTACCAATCACTGCTTCTACAGACTCTGTTAAGACACTGTTAAACCAATCACGGCTGGAGTATGTTCCTCCAACTGCACGTGAATGTGCGCAGGTGTTGTTTGGAGACATTTGAGTGGTTGTTTGTTCAGATTTTATGTATAAATGTGAGCATTTTATTGATTCTGAATACTGTATCGAATCTTCTTATCAAGTCTGAATCCTTTCAAATCCCTCATCAAATCCAATTAGGTTTAGCTTTCAACATTTGCAAGTAACTAAACTCAGAAATAACAAAAAGTCAATCATTCATTTTAGATATGTAATCACCGGACCTTAGACAAGTTTTATTGTGGCCTATACAGAATTAACCTGGAGTGAACCTAGTTAGAACTAATATAGTCAAACTATAATCAAGACTTTTGTCGTTTTAAACAACAAAATTGGAAGTTAAGATAGCTGAAACTAAGGAGCTGCTACTGGAATATTTTCTACATTTTCTACATTATTTTATTGCTAATAAAAGAAGAAGAGAGAGAAAAGGTTAGAGATTCATTTGCGCTGGAGTGAAACAAATCCAGGTATTTATTGACCAGGAACAACGTCCAATATGGAAGCTGTTCAGAAGTCTAATTCATGCGTCACAGCAGAGCAGTAATCTAAACAAACTCAAAATCAAATCAAGTGCAAAAACATCCTCTTGCAAAAGATTTTAGACCATATACCTCCTGAACTTTAAATTATCAGTGAATTCAATCTCTAAGCAGCTGACAGATTGCTCTGTTGGTAAAATCAGTCCTTTACTGATGCAGCCATTTTGTCCTTGACTTGTAGCTCGACTTTGGGGCTGGGAAGTAAGTAGGAGGGGAGTGTTTTAGAAATTCCACTCAGTCTTGAAGACAAACTACCAAAACTGACGGGTGATATGACCTTTAAGGTAACTTTTCTAAAAATCCATTAGTTCAGACTACAGGATATCAGCCTGATAATAGGCCGACCTGACAGACGGAGGGCGTCTGGAACAAAAATGGGCGTTTAACGTGACAGTTGATGGTTTTATCCCGTGTGGTGTTTCATACTGGACGACGACCGGCGCTGCATCTGGGAAGCCTCTCGACGTCCCGACAGAAAGACGAGCATGTCAGAATTTGTTCATGACAAATTTGGCGAATTCCACGACGTGTTGTTGACGTTGACCAATAGGAGCACAGAGCGCTCTTCGCCTGTAAACATGCTGAAGAGAAAGAGGAATGATGTTGTTGGTGGAAACAGGTGTGAAACAGGAGAAAGCTCACAGTCGTCTTTTCTTTCTTTTTTTTAGACTTTTCAACACAACACAGCCAGTATCAAACACACCGCTTCTGACGGCACGTTTGTTTACATTCTTGCTCCTGGAAGTCAGCCCTAGCACCTCCTTCCCGATGACATCGGCAGGTCGTGAAAGACGCCAAGCTATGATTGGTTGAGGACAAACATGTAGTCTGTCATGTCTCTCAGCCGAGTCCCAGCGAGAATTTCTGACTCTATAACCCGGCATTAGACCCCCTGACAGCCTGTAGAACCCTGCAGCTCACATGACAACTAAGAGTGATGGAGCAAATTAAAGGCCGACATACTGTTTATCTCCATTATGTCTCTGCTGACATGTTGTGTCTTTTCCAAGAAAACATTTTGACAGTGGATGGTTAATATGTCAGCCTGCACCAGTCAAAACAAAATTAGTCATATTTTTACCTGCATGATATTATTAATCTTTTACCTTGTGACAACATTACGCTGTAATTGTGATATTTTTGTGCTTATTTCAGTTGGTGTTGAACTTCTCCACCCTACACGTCACCGTCCATCATCTGCTCTCTGAGCTTTCATCATTAATCCTTCGAACAAAAGCACAAACTCACTGTCTGAACAATTATTGAACTAAGTAAAAGTTATTGTTAGTTATACTTGTTATGGCTCAATCCAGGATGAATATAAATCAGAATAATCAGTAAAGATCTGCACAGCCTACCAGCCGCTGTGGAAACCTGACCCGGGGCGTCCCTCGCTGTGTCTTGTCTTAAGTGAGCTGTCAATCAAACAGACAGACCTGAATAAACACAGATTATGAATTTAAGCTCCTCAAACATTTTATCTGATGAGGCTGTCAATCATTTGTCCAGGACGTCACTGCAAGAGATTATCATCAAATTCAAGTCCTGACAGCAGCACGACAGGAGAGGAGGAGAAATAAAAGTTTTTAAAGGAGTCCACAAACCCAGTCCAGTTTGGAGAGTTTGATACTAGTTCAGTACAAATTGGTGAGTCAATCCCTCAGCGTTGTTTCTCACAGTGTACACTTAAAATTTGGGGAAAGTTTGTAGATACAGGGAGCGATGACAGCATAGTTTCCATAGTGGAGTTTATTTACTGAGGGTCATTTTAGGTGGTTGTACTAACTTGTGGTGTTTTGCTTGCAAAGTAAAGTAGTAAGCACCACCTTAAGGCCCGTGTCGTTTGAGTTTTCACTGTGATTTTCACTGACACACAGTAAACCTGATGATTTTGGGGCCCCGGGGCAGTTGTCCACTTTTCCCTCCTGTAAGTTCCTCCGGAGATATATTTAGCATACATACAGGTCTGTACTGTAGACTAAAAACAGGAATACAGATATTTGAAGCAAAGTGATATATTACTTTAAGATGAAGGCTGGACAGCCTGCCCTCCACCGTGTCGTCCTCGCTCTCCGGGCGTCTGCAGCTGTGCACCAGGCAGCCGCTCCCCAGAGGGCAACACCATGAAAGAGCTGTTTGGACGTCAGCTTTCACCACTTATACTATTCGCCACACAAGCGGCTAAATGAGGGTAAAGTGAGGAATGACGGCCTCTATAATGCTGCTCCCCAGCAGGCCGCCCTCTTCTGACTCGTCCCGCTCTCCGTCTTTTGTGTGCACAGATGTGTGAAGAGCAGGTTCAGCGGGTTCAGCGGGGGGTAGACGAGAGGACGCGTTATCAGCTCTGGAGCTTTTACATCAGAGAGCTCCTGCGGGTTTAGGGAAGGTATTTCTGGTCAATAACAAATAATCATGAAGTTGAGATAAAAGATGAAGTTTAAAAGAGGTTTCACGCAGCGCAGACCATCGCAGCGATCGTCTGTTAACACTCGCCTCAGATAAAGGAGAACAAATGTAGCAGGTGTTCTCTGACAGATTTCATTCCAAAACACTATAAATCTGTTTTGAAAAAGATAAATAAGACTTGTTCCATGAAACTGATCAGTTTAGATTTTAAAGAGGACTCAGCAAAAGGACAATGGACTGTTAAAATGTGGCTATTTTGTTAGCAGATGTTTGAAAATGTTGCATAACTTTAAACATAATGACCTTGTTTTGCTTTCAAGATATAAATTCAGTCTTTTTCACTGATGGAGGACAGAAAAGTTTCATCACGAAGCTTCGGGGTTGATTTGCCTCAACCTGCCTGTTTAATGTCTGACTGTCAGGTCCATTCACGAGCTGAGCTTGGTGGCAGTTCAACAGAGCGTCCTGTTGTGAGTCAGAGGTTCGGTTTGTTTGAACAGACCTGTTCCCTCTGACAAACAAAATCATGTTTCTGTTCATGTGTCAGACAGATGTGACAGAAAAACTACAAGGGGGGTTCAGAGACAGATGCAAACCTGATCTAACTCGAGTCACGGATCCAGACGTCACCTTCAGGGCCACAAGTCCAACTCGTACCTTACGCCTGTACAGTGGTGGAAAGTAACATTTACTCAAGTACTGTACTGAAATACAAGTTTGACATACCTGTACTTTACTTCAGTCTTTTCCTTTCATGCCACTTTATACTTTTTACTCCACTTCATTTATCTGACAGCTTTAGTTACTTTACAAAATGAAATTTGACATAAAAACATACAACAAGTGAATAAAATACAACCTGTTGTTAAAGATTAAACCAGGGGTTGCCATGTTTTTTGGCTTGTGACCTCTTATATAAAAACAGTGCGTAGTTGGATGTTTCAGATGTTAATGAGTTGTTATCAGTTTCACCAATGAGACATTTCCCCTCTAAACTTCTCGCGTGGTTTCATTTAAAGAACTCCTCCAGGCCCAAATTATCTAATATTTGACAAAAAAATGAAAACAGGTTTGTGTATCAGAACTTCTTTCTTCTTCTCTCCTCTCCCATCAATCATCTCAGGACCCCTCAGATTTATCTGGTGACCCTATGGAGGGGCCCGACCCCTAGGTTGGGCACCACTGGACTAAACTAGCTAACTGTATATGAAGAAGTTCAAACCAGCTCCACCTGGAGCAGCTCCAACAGGAACATGCTGCTCTAACATTGATGCTTCAGTATTAATGATCTAATAATGTCACATAGAATCAGATATCAGTCACAACCAGAACTTTTACTTTTCATACTTTAAGTATAGTTTGCTGATAAAACCTCTGTACTTTTGGTCAAGTAGGATTTTGAATGCAGAACTTTTACTTGTAATGGAGTATTTATATGTTGTTGTATTTGTAGACTCACTTCATTTCACGCATATTTAAGCCAATGGCTGCACCTAATTCAAGATGGAGCCTAAAGCAGGGGAAATAGCAGTAATAACTGTAATCCCCACAGTAAAATATAAAAGAAATGATAATAGGTTTCTGTCAGTTTGTGTTTGTCTGAGGTCGGAAACCTCTTTGATTCACCACACTGTGTTCGCTGTGTTCCCGCTTAGAGGAATGAGTCGGTTTTTCAGGGACCCTGCTGTTGAGGTTTTGAGCGTGCACATGGCTTTGGTCAGACGTGCCTGAGGAGACTCACAGTGGGATCTGGTGGGTCTGACCAGCCAACCGTACTGCCTCGTGGGCTGAGGAGGTAATGGAAACAGTGTCAGGAGAACGGCTGAAGAACATCTCCTCACCAGGAGAAAAGAAAAAAGAAGAAGGCACGAGGGAACCATTAAACTTTATGTGTTTTGTTTATATAATTTTAAAAGGGAACAAATAAAAGAACGCTTCAACAGCACCTGGAAACCTGAAAACTGCTTCACTCTGACGCATGCACCTCGCATCGTGCTCAGGTGTTCAGACATTTTTTGCCTTTTTTTTATCCATGAAGTCATTATCAACACAGAGGATTGCCTCACAGCTGCAGAGCTGATCAGCTTGTATCAATGTGAACTCGCGATCGGATGATCAAATGATGTATCTGACATCTGTGATCCGTTTGTGAGATATGTGAGTCATCAGAGGTGAACAGACACAAGAAACTGCTGACTCTCCTGCTGCATCTCTAAACGTTGGTCTTTCTGTGAGTCAATTTGGACAACTTTATGGTGTTTTAAGTGTGGAAGAATGTTATCAAAAGAGAAGCAGCTGACATGAAACTGAAGCTTTTGAGCCGAGGAGACGTCTCCTTTTGTGTTCAGTGCCCACAGAAAGTCTTACAGTGAATTACAGTCAAGTCTCTCTGAACAAAGAAACAAAGGACAAAACAATTCTCTCACTTTTACATCCACTGACAGTATTATTGTGACAGATTATTAGAAACTCTTCAAACCTGCATAACTGATGTACCGTGCATTACTGTATATTTTGCACACAGAGCTGTCTGTGATCCACTTCTGTCGGCCATGAGATGTGTCTGAAAGCCTCTGAAAAACCAAGTAAGTGGACCTTTTATTAACATATTTTTTTGCCAGACTTTAATTCAGACTCTTTCCTGCACACAAATTGTCCTCACACACGTTATATCTGACAAAATAATAATATTTTTCTCATGTGAAATACAGTCAGTGGCTCAGTGGCCACTTTATTAGGTACACCTGTACAATCTAATGCAGTCCAACACAACCGTCCTGCCCCAACGTCCGTCTCTAAGAAGCTCATAATGTTCAGTTTTCCTGTGTAAATATTAAAAACACATCTGAATATAATGCAGTCCAGTACAACACCACCACTAACTTTTTTCCTCACATGATTGAATTAACACCTTTATGACAGTGTCAAGAAAAACTGCACATTATCGGCATCATAAAAGAAGACGGTTGAGTGGGAGTGCATTAGATTGTACAAGCGTACCTAATAAAGTGGCCACTGAGCGTATATTTTATATGTAAAATGTCCAGAACCCATTTGCTCTTTATATAAACAATTCGTATCATTATCACATTCAGCATTTCACAAAATCACATGTGCTCATATCATATGTATTTATCACACGTGACATGATATGGTGTCCCTGACGTATGAAATGTGTTTGAAGTTTTGCTGATTTTACAAACTTGAGATCTTTTTGATGTGAGATACAAATAGATACCTGGACTGGTGAAGAAAAAATACATTAAAATTCCTAAAACGCAGCAGCATGGTTTGTAAAATAGTTCGTTGCGATGTAAAGTTCATGTGATTTGTGGTAAACGGGCAAAAACATGCGAAACCACTGGTGTGGTTCTTTAAACAGCTTATTAGAGAGCATGAAAACAGCAGAAATTAGAGGCAATTTAATGATTTTAAACATTAATTCATAACATTGACACTCACAGTGTCCTGAAGCAACACACCTGTTGTGTGTACACTTTTGGTTTTAACCTATACAAGTGATTTAAAGTATAATGTTGTGATTGGTAAACTTGATAAAGCGTATTTTTGTCTCCACCTGGTTGCCGTTGATGATGATTTGAATGATGAGGCTGTGATTGGTTGATTGGCCTGATGACCTGATGCTCCTCGCCTGTGTGACGGGAACAACATTAAAACATCTTTTCATTTCTTTATTGACGCCAGCGTGAGACTGATGATCCACATTTACGTTCACCAGTCAGCAAAAGAGCAGTGCTGTGAATTTTAAAGCTCCTCGCCTTCATTTGTTTGTTCCAGTCTGCTGTCAATAGTTATCACATTCAGTCTGGACTGTTTCCACGTGACATTAAACAGCTTGAATCTGACAAACTGAATTCATTCTATAAAAGAAAGAATCCTCGTTTCAGCGGCTCGCAGCAGCTCTTTTATTTGGTGCCAGCAGCAAAACTCAAAACACATCAAACACCTTGATTCACTCATTCCTGGTTAACACTGGCTGTTTTTGTTTGTTTGTTTGTTTGTTTGCTACCTCGTTTACTGTTTTCGACTAATTACCCCGTTAAATAACACTGAACACGTTAAAACACACTAAAGATGATGTTCGTATGTCTTGGCTGCAGGAGCCAGTTTACTGTTAACTGTGAACAGTTCAAATGTCCACCAAGCCCTCCGAACCCTCACACACTTTTATTATCGATCGGCGTAAATGATCGACATTTCTGCGGAGAGCAAAATCTATACAGACCTTTTTCACAGCAGACATTTTGACATGTCACAGCAGGAAAGGCACAGGTGTAAATAATAAACTTAATGAAGGCTGAATTCCATTTAGCTGTTCCAGTTTCACGGTCCTGGTGTTGTTCGTGCTGGCTCACTGTCATGACTTACTGGAAATAGAAACAGAGCCGTCATTAATGTTATTAGTGACACAAAATCAACTCAGAATGTCTGCTGAGAAAAAGGCTTATTGGTTAATGTTTTTGATCACGATAATGCCTTCATATAATAAATAGCTTGACATGGTTCTTGCTGCACACAACGCTTTCATTATGAATTGTGGGTAAAAAGTCTGCAGAGTTGCAACACTTGTTGTGCTGAACATGAATTGTGGCCGTGTGTTTGTCGTCCATTTAATGATGTTGATGGAATCGTGCTGTTACACATTGTGCAGATAACACACACACAGATAAACTACCGGTCAAAGGTTTGGGGTCACCCAGAAAATGTCATGTTTCCCATGAAAACTCACACTTTTATTCACCAAATGAGTCGCAAAATGAAAAGACAATATCGTCAAGACATTGACAAGGTTAGAAGTAATGATTTTTACTTGAAATAATCATTTTGGCCATCAATCTTTGGTTTCGTCAAAGAATCCTCCATTTGCAGAGCAGTTACAGCCTTGCAGACCTTTGGCAAAATTTCACCCCATGTTGGATTGGCTTGATGGGCACTTCTTACGTACCATACGGTCAAGCTGCTCCCACAACAGCTCAGTAGGGTTGAGATCTGGTGACTGTGTTGGCCACTCCATTATAGACAGAATACCAGTCTTCCTCTGTCCAGTGTCTGTGTTCTTTTGTCCATCTTTTCTTTTTATTGGCCAGTCTCAGATCTGGCTTTTTCTTTGCTACTCTGCCTCGAAGGCCGGCATCCTGGAGTCGCCTCTTCACTGTTGACATTGAGGCTGGTGTTTTGCGGGTACCATTTAATGAAGCTGCCGGTTGAGGAGCTGTGAGGCGTCGGTCTCTCAAACTACAGACTCTGATGTACTTGTCCTCTTGCTCAGTTGTGCTCCGGGGCTTCCCACTTCTCTTTCTACTCTGGTTAGAGCCAGTTTGAGCTGTTCTGTGAAGGGAGTAGTCCACACCTTTGTAGGAGATCTTCAGTTTCTCGGCAATTTCTCTCATGGAATAGTCTCATTTCTCAGAACAAGAACAGACTGACGAGTTTCAGAAGAAAGTTCTTTTTTTCTGACCATTTTGAGACTATAATCGAACCCATAAATGCTGATGCTCCAGATACTCAACTAGCCTGAAGAAGGCTAATTTTATTGCTTCTTTAATTAGCACAACAGTTTTTAGCTGTGCTAACATGATTGCAAAAAGGGTTTTCTAATGATTAATGAGCCTTTTAATACAGTAAACTTGGATTAGCTAACACAATGTGCCGTTGGAACACAGGAGTGATGGTTGCTGATGTAGATATTCCATTAAAAATGAGCCGTTTCCAGCTGTAATAGTCATTTACCACATTAACAATGTCTAGACTGGATTTCTGATTAATTTAATGTTATTTTATTTGAAAAAATAAGTGCTTTTCTTTCAAAAATAAGGAAATTTCTAAGTGACCCCAAATGTTTGAGCGGTTATGTATATAGTAATATACTTACGTAGATAAGTAGTAGTATAGTAATTACTTTATATACTTTATATGCTGGGTAGCTTGTTAATGTCCCCCCAGGGATCAGTTAAGTTTTATCTTAATCTATAATATTACATCATAATTTATTTGTTGATTATATTTTGTATTATTAATCTGAATCTGCAAAGTAGCTAAAGTTATCTAATAAATGTGGTGGAGTAAAAAGTACAATATTTGACAGTGTAAAGTAGCATNCAGGAGTGATGGTTGCTGATGTAGATATTCCATTAAAAATGAGCCGTTTCCAGCTATAATACTCATTTACCACATTAACAATGTCTAGACTGTATTTCTGATCAATTTAATGTTGTTTTATTTGAAAAAATCAGCGCTTTTCTTTCAAAAATAAGGAAATTTCTAAGTGACCCCAAACTTTTGAGCGGTATTGTAAATATAAATGATATCACACCAGCGTAGCTGTGTGATCACTGAAGTGATTTGAACTGAAAGGTGCAAGAAAGGCTCAAAAAGTCAATCTCCATTCCTGCAGACTTATCAGGGAAACATACCTACAGGTGCATTTCAGGTGTTAAATGGCATGCATTACCCAGCATACATTGCAAGTGCGATACAAATACAGTTTTTATCATCACTGAAGATACTCATGAACTCACCTGATGACAACATATTCGCTGAAAACATGTGCTCATTTACATTTATTGGTACGTGACAAAGTAACAGACAGTTGGAGGAACAGCTGTTTAAGTCTGTAGATGAAGGGGGTAACATTTTAAACCTTCTGCTCCCCTCAGACACCTGCCTCCTTGCTCATTATGTGGCCACTCGCATGAGGTAAGTTACTACATAATATGAAGTGTGCTGAGAGGATGTGCAGGAGGGCCCGAGGAATCATTACTGAAACGTACCAGAAGTGTGAGCCCATATTGTAAGGGCAGACACTTTCACTGGGTGCGTTTCCATCCACCTGTTTTTAATTCATTTTCAATTTGCAAAAAAACAGAATGGAAATGCTGAAAATAAATTGCTGAAGTTTTTACGCTTGGCTGAGGTGGAAAAGTTGATTTGTTGATAAAAGCAAAATGCAACAAAGTGTAATGGAAACATCTCGTTTGGTCCTCTTCTTCTGCAGTGGTTTAATGGCACTGACTGGAGAATTAGCTCCACCTACTGTTCCTCTCGATGAACCAACTCCTAATATTCTCAGCAGTCGATGGAAACGTGCATGAATTTGCATTTTCTTCCGCCAGTTTTCTAAAAACGCTGTTAAAATGTGCGCTACATTTGGATGGAAACCTGGCTGCTGTCATACATACACATGGCCACAAATGCAGCTGAACCGCACAAGTTTAGACTGTGGGATGAAACACTGGCAGGTGATGAGTTAACTGCAGCCTGGAGGCAGCGGCGCTTTAAGTCATGCCAGATTCATTAATTTCTTTTTAAGTGTTTCCAAATTGTCATAAATTGCAGTTACTGTAATGTTACTTTGCAGATTTGTTAAGCCCTAAAACGCTGTTCCCTCCTCCCTCAGTACACGTCTGTCATCTCGTCTGATTTCATCGTGAGTCAGAAATGAACCAGATATTTTCTTTGGAGTTTAAGAAACAATTAATCAGTGATTATTTGCATATGACTCAGATTCACTGATTAAAAATAACACATAACACATGTTGTGTCATAAATATGAATGTCCCACTTTAAGCTTATTATCAAATCATGCAGGAATCACAATGTGTATCCAGTTATTAGCTTCTCAGTTTCCATGGTGAATCACACTTTTGGTTTCAGGAAAGTTTGTGATAAGACCACCAGAGAGTAACTCAGCTCGTCATCTTCTTCTGCTCCATAAAGACAGAAATCACATGTTCAGTCTCAGTGTGAGTCAATGGATCATCAAGAGGGAAACTTTAAAAATAGAGTCTTGCTTCACCTCTGAGCAGTGACAAGTGTAAAGATCTCCTCCCATATACGACCACCTGTCATCACATGACCAAACTTAGGTCACATGAAAAAGCCAGTAAGTGAACCTTGAGTTCAGAATCTTCTATTTTGGCTACATTCTGCTGAATTAATTAACGTTTGAATATGAACCTGTATCCTCTGAGATCTGTTTGTATTAAAGACATTTTTCAGTCGGGAATCTGTGAATAATCTCACATTTTGATGATGTAGACTCTGCCCCAAACTCACAAGCCAGCGTAGCCGAACTGTGTGATCATATGGATTTCCCAGCGTTCCCAGGAGTTACGTTATACTGGATATTTCTGCACCTTTTGATTTTACGTCCAAAGCCTACGTTCAGTGTCAATACAGGAAGTAGTTTGTCCTTTTTGTAGTGAAGTGGAAAATTAGTGTGTGGAGCGTTGGTGAGATAGAGGTGGAGATGACAAATCAATGTGCTGATTCAAATCGTTCAGTTCAGTTCAAAGACAGTTACAGTGAAGTTATAGTTCATTCACTTTTTCTGCGCTAACTGAACGCATCACCATTCACATGCACTTTGGTACGTACGCCAGTAAGCGAACGCATCACCATTCACATGCACTTCGGTACGTACGGCAGTAAGCGAACGCATCACCATTCAAATGCACTTCGGTACGTACGGCAGTAAGCGAACGCATCACCATTCACATGCACGTCGGTACGTACGACAGTAAGCGAACGCATCACCATTCACATGCACTTCAGTACGTACGACAGTAAGCGAATGCATCACCATTCACATGCACTTCAGTACATACGGCAGTAAGTGAATGCATCACCATTCACATGCACTTCGGTACGTACGACAGTAAGTGAATGCATCACCATTCANNGCTCTCTCGTGGACTCGTCCTCCAGCAGTAGTCAGGCGGTGCGCGTTCATGTGTTTTGAGTGGAGCGGCTTTGGGGGGAGACCTGAAGGGGGGGCGGTCGTACACTTTCAAAATCTAGCTCACTCTTACTGGTTTCTTCAACATTACCAACCCTGGCTTTAAACTATTGCAGAAGAAGAGGACACAACGAGATGACGTCATTAAAACAGCACCAGTCGAACCTGAAACGATGGAAAACGTCTGTTTATTGCACTTTGTCACACGTTGTCACATTTTGTTTATATCAATACACAGACTTTTCCACCCCAGCGTAAAGTGTAAAAACTGTTTTGTGACATTTCAACATAAAGATCTGGGAATAAAGATGACGTCACTTGTCTGTTGCCGAGGGAGACCTACCTGTAAATGAACAGCTTTACCTGAAGTTAGCTTCATTTTATGAAGGTCACTGAGCTCCAGTTCCCTTTGTAGGCTCTACAGTCCTGCACGCCTCTCCATCCAGGATCTCACCAAACTCTGAGCTTTTTTCCCCCTTTTTTTGGCCTTTTCAGCACAAATGCTGCTGCATAAAAACAGTGTAAGCTGCTGGCTGGCGTCCATGTTTGTTTTGGTACAAGAACACACGACATTCTCACGGCATTCGCAGAGTCGCCTACTGGCAGAACTCCAGTGGTTGCTGAGCAGGGGTTCAGTGTTGTCTGGTGTCTTAAAGCTCCTTCCTGACTGTCAAGGACTAAGAAATCTGTGCCAGTTGGTGGAAACAATCTTTGTGTGGTTTATCCCATCTTTGCAGGTTTCAGCTCAGTATTATATCCATACAAGCCACTGATACTTTCCTTTTTTGGCAGATCTGCACTCTTACTTTCACAAAACTGCCGCAGCCTGTTAGTAACTTGTTGGACAGAAAAGGTGAGATGATGAAATTTCGTAACTAATAAAAAAAGAAACCAGAAAAAGTTGAACAAATCTTCAGTAATCCTGTTTACCAGAGTGAATCATTCCGATCGGTATGTTTTGATGTTTTTGCAATGGGAAATCTATAAAATTGCATTTTCTTTTACGACTTGTTTTCAGGCCTTAAGTTAAAAACCATAAAACAATGTATAATTTGCAAAGTTCCTTCTCTACACAGTAAAACCACCGCATGCTGTGATAGGTAGAACATCCAACTCCCTTCATTCTGCAGCAGTTAACTTTTTATGTTTTATTCACTTTGGTTTTCAACAACTGGTGAAGGTTGATGTAATAAAGGACGAGGCTGTAAATATTCTGTATTTATTGTCAATAAATCTTATGAAAAGACCGAAATAAACAATGTGTTACAGTGGTCATTTCCTAAAACAGGAGTTTGTTGGGGACTATTTTCAGCAGCGGATGAATCCACACTGGGTGCTCTAGTGAGTATTTGGGGCAGCAAGACGGTGTATGATGAAGGAACATGTCACCCAGTGCGACAGTGTGGATCATTGATGAGTTTTTAACAGTTTTTGGACAAGAATGTGTTGAGAAATATAGAATATCTCCAGACTTTTCCTTTAACATCAGACTGTTTGTTGGCTCTTCTGCTCAGCTACAACCTCACAGGCCAAACTAATCTTTATCTTTATTGCTCGTCACAGTCTGGATGCCGACTCCAGCTCTTGCACTGAATGACTTAGGGATTTAAAAGCTTGAGCCAAAGCTCAGGGTGACTGAAAGCATCAGTTTCCCGAAGTCTTATCTCTCCTCACTGGTGATGCAGGTGATAAAGTCTGTCTGGATTGTTAGAGAGGAGGGAAACAAATCAGACAAACCTCAAAATGAACCTCGTAGGGGGAAAAAAAGTGTGTTGAGTTTTTTCCAAATGCTGAAAATGACCAAAATAAAATTGTTTCTGCTGCTACAGTGATGTAGAAGTACTTCTGAGGATTATGTCACCAGGAGCTCAGCTGGATTTTGCAGATGTAAGTGAAGCAACGAACAGCCATTTGAAATGTAATTCTATAAGTACCATTTACTTTCATGATTTTGAAATGTAAACACCAGTTTTACAGAGAGTGGGACTCATATTTTTAAATTTAACCTTTAAAACCTCAGTGAACTGATGGCAATGTAACATTTCTAGTGTTACTTACTACACTTTATTATAACTGAGTTTAGTTTTAACAGTGAACATGAACTGTGTGTACTTTAGTGGAAACAGGTTTTCATGACCACTTTCTTGGCAGCTCAACAAAGTTAAAACATATGTTGGTCTTCATTATATAAATAAGCACTCAGTGAATCAATTATCAAACAAATGTTGTGCCTTTTATTGTATATAGTATGTTAACTCTGAGGACACGCAGGTGGGTGGATGATTTTTTTTTTTTAATCTTAGTATTATCAGCAAAATGTACTTAAAGTATCAAAGTAAAACTACTCATTATGCAGTAAAATGTCCGCTGTGACTGATGCAGTTTAACATGTGTAACATCGTGTAACATCACGGCCCTTGTAGTTGTCTTGTTTCATATTTTATGTTTGTCGCACATTTCCTGTTTTATTTTCTGTACTTACCTCTCCTCTCATTTCAGACACTTCCTGCCCTTGTGTGTTTCCCGCCAGTTTGATTACCTGCCCCTCAGTAGTTACTCACCTGGGTGTGTTTAGTTTGCGTGTTCCCCTCTCCCTGTGCCAGTTTGTCTTTGTCCTCGGTGTGAAGCGTTCCGGCGTCTTTTCCCAGTGTTAGTTTCTTGTTTTCTGGGTCTTGATTAGTTTTCTCCTGACCCCTCCTTTGCTTCATCCCTGTTCTGACTGCTCCTCTGTGTACCGAACCCTGCTTGCCTTGTAAAGACTTTTGTTTTTGAACTTTACATGAAGTGTCTGAGTCGTGCTATTCAGTCCTTTGTCTCCTGTGGTTTTCCAGTCGTTACAACTGAAGCATCAATGTTAGAGCAGCGTGTTCCTGTTGGAGCTGCTCCAGGTGGAGCTGGTTTCAACTACTTTATATACAGTTCGCTAGTTTAGTCCAGTGGTGCCCAACCTAGGGGTTGGGCCCCTCCAATGGGTCACCAGATAAATCTGAGGGGTCGTGAGATGATTAACGGGAGAGGAAAGAAGAAAAAACAAAGTTCTGACTTTCACAATGTTATACTCATATTTTCTCATTCATTTTTATTTATTTTTTTTAACTAATTCTTGCCTTTTTGTGAAATATTGGATAATTTTACCTCTTTGGTTCTCAAACAGTTTGCAATGACTGTAGTGGAGTTAAAATTACAACAGGCCTGATTCCCTCCAAAGAGTACAAAGTACCATAAAATGGAAATACTCAAGTAAAGTACAAGTATCTCAAAACAGTACTTCAGTGCAGTACTTGAACATGAATGTGCTGGGTTACTTTCCACCACTGGTAATTTGTAACGTAGTAACTCTGTTCAGTTTCCATGGTGATATTGTTATTTTTCAATGCTTATAATTTGTATTAGTAGTTATAATTCATTGTAACGGTACCTACATGTATATGTACTTTATTTTACTATAGAATTATATATCATTTTTATTATGTATCAGACATTTTGCATTTTTATGTATTATACTCTGTTTCCTTTTGTAATGTTTTTAATGCATTATGTAAAGCACTTTGAATTGCCTTTGTGTATAAAAGTGCTATACTGACTAGCTTTGCCTTGTCTATGTATGCATAGATAGTGTGTGTGTGTGTGTGTGTGTGTGTGTATATATATATACTGTATACTACAGTATGTATATACAGTATACTTAATAAGCACATTGATCATCTTTGGCACATCCCGCAGGATGAATAAAGATGGATCGATGGATTGAGTACTTTATTAATATATGGGAATATTGAGGCGATACAGCAGCCAGGTCGCAAACAGTTAAAGAAAGATGAACATTCAGGCATATAAGTCACAATAAACAAGACCACCACTTTCCAAAGCTGCTCTAAACTTCCAAACAAATTTTAAAACATCACATGGAGAAGAGAAATAAACGCAACTATCTTTCATAATTGTGCAATAATCCAATAAAACAGAGCAACAGATAAAGTTACTGACTGATATTTATTGCTGACAGAAACAAAACGTCTCCACTAAATTCTGCCTTAATGCCAGGAAGCTTTTTAATCAGTGATCAGCTCCAGGGCAGGATGTTCCAGTCAGACATTAATTATTGTTCCATGTGGACGTGATTATTGTTGGTGAGGCAGCGAGCTGGAATATCCACGACTGTAGATTCTGTCTATTATCGGTCTTTTTAAATGAGCAGACCTGTAACTTACATGTTTATTTCAGCCGTGCAGCTCGTCTGTTAGCGGTGATCAATTGATCCGACACTATCGGATGGATTCCTATGAAACCTGGGACCAATATTCATATTACTGAGAGGACGAATCCTACTGACTTTGGTTATTTCCTGTTTTTCATTTAGTCCCACCGACAGGTCAAAGCTTCCACAGGTCGGACAGTGAAGGTCCTGACAGGATATCTCTGAAATTAACTGAATACCTGTCAACACCCAGCTGTAGGCTACCTACGCACTCTGTTTCACAAACATGACAAAACACAACATTTAAACAAACACTAAATAAAATACTACAAACATACATTACATCAGCCATTGAGTGGCTGCAGTGCAATCTGTTTAATCGCTCACTTTTACATTAACTTTATTGTTAATGCTAGCTACTATAAACATCCTGTTTCTGTAACAGTTTAAATGCTGTTTGATTTGACTTGTTTTCTCGTGGCACCAAAATTATTATTTATTATTTCAAAATTTAATTTCAGAATTTGAATTAAAAATCATGCGGCAGCCATTGAGTTGTTCAGTATGAAGAGGCGGCGGTGGTGCTGGAAGGATCTTGTCCCGTATACCTGTATACCTGGTCCACACGTAGACAGGTATTTTTAAAACGCAGCTTTTTCTAAATGTTTTGGCCTTTTGTCCACACACAAACTGCGTTTTAGGTCACTGAAAACGGACCTCTTTGAAAACTCCCTCCAGGGTGAAGGTTTTCAGAAACTTCATGCATGCCCATTGTTGCTTTGTGTATTGAGCATGCGCCTGAAACAACAACAACAATGGCGGACTACCGGTTTGTTTACGTTTGGTTAGCACTGCTAGGTCTAATTGCATGTTGTCAAATAACTATAAATAAATAAATAATTAGCTACTCTTTTTAAAGGAAAAGGAAAATAAGCTCACTACGTATACTCAGAATATTTTTCTCTGGTATTTGATGTATCGTTAACGTAGACTTTATCGCCACCTACTGGCCCGGCATGCTTGTTTGAGCATTTGAAATCGTTTTTTGCGTTCTTGTGGGGACAGAGTCTTTTTTTTTTTTTTTT
>NTHP01000261.1:1453398-1463628 GCA_003416845.1 Oplegnathus fasciatus | reverse complement strand
TTTAAACAGAGGGGGAAAATATTTGTTTTAAAAAATACCTGTGTACGTGTGGACCAGGCCTAAAGTGAATCTCCATTTCAAAGTTTTTTTTTGACGATTTCCAATACATAGTTACATCCCACCACTGTTACATTATCCAGGAGAGTGTTTAAAAACACTGACGAGGTTATGAAAAGAAGAAGCCGGTCAGACCACGGTCGCCAAACTCATCCCAGAATCTGACGCTGAACTGATTTTAACTGCCGAATGTTTTTGTGTGTGTGTGATCTTCAGAGTGAAGCTTTGTGATTGAATGTTTCTTACTGAAATGCACCCTGGGAGTTGTAGTTGAGTTCTCTTCTTATGTTCTTATCTCCACGGGCTTTGGTGGCTTTGACTTTTTATCAAAGAACCAGATATTTTCTAACACCGTTGTTCATCTGAGCCTTAAGAGCTCCAACTGTCATCGTCTACTTCCAGAAAAATGGACTCCCACTTCGTAACTCTACTGACAAAATAAACCATTTTACCAGGCCATGTAGCTGTAGTATAGTATACAGAGGTTGATCGCATTGTTATGTGCCATCTGGTAACTTCTTTCTCTGGTTTCTTAATGTTGACTGACAGCACATGAAGTCAACACATGAGAAACAACTTCCTTTTTATCCTCCTTCACACACATGTTGTGGGAAAACATCAACAAACACCTCGCTGCAATTTCCTTTTTCCTCATTTTCTTAATTTAACTTACATCAGCGCATGAATTCACCGCCCATCTCTTATCTCATCTTTAATCCAATTTCAAAAACACACACATGCAAACTTTCCACACTAAAGCTGTGAAAACTCATCCGCGATGAGCAGCATGCGATCCTGTTCGTTATTGCAGAGTCTGTGTGCAGCACCTGTGTCACATGTGGACAAAATCAGCCAGCTGGAAATCCCAGGAAGAGTTTACCCATCCAGTGGTGACAGATTTCAGAGGAGAATCTGTGCTTTGTTTGTTTGTTAGAAGTTATGATAACAATTTGTTTATTTTATACTTAGTTCTATCCTGGAAAATATTTTGAAAAATTCCTCCAGTGAATTCCCCACAAACTGGTACCTCTGTCATCAGAAACATAACTTCGCAGTGAGTGGACGACTTGAAGTGACTCAGATTCTTCACAGTAACCCACCATGTTCCCTTTTTTCATCTGGGTAACTGCAGATGGTGAGGATTACATGTTGGTCTTTGCCTTGTTGTTTAACATCTTTTCATCAGGGGAACGTTTTTGACTTTCCTGTAAGCTTTCTGAACATCAAGGTGATCGTTTGTGCACACGTCTCACACGTTCAGGACACAGAATTTTCCAGCGGTTATATATGTTTTTTTCTTTTCTTTCCCTGCATGAATTGTGAATCAGAATTAAAAAGTTTAAAAGACTTCCAGACCCCCTGAGTATGCAGATGGAAAAGCTGCTTGAACACGGGTTAATACTCGATGGTTTCTGGGATTGATAGCTGCAAATATATAAAACAATGATGCGGAATAATGTAAATGCTCAAAATGTTTATGGCATTTCATGGGATAAGAAAAATATAGATATATAATATAATATGATAAATAGGCCCTATTTTTTATATTATGTGACATTTCCCTTTCCCTTTTGTTTTTGCATGACTGAGATCAAATTGTTCCGATGCTGTTTCAATCAGAGGTCTGATAATTAAATTAAACCGATGCAGCAGAACCAGAGATATCGTCTTTTTAATTCCACACTTTCTTCTTCCTTTTCTCATCTTGTTTGTCCATTAGCTACTATATGAACAAAAAGACGACAGAGTTATTTATGTAAGTTAATATCAGAGGCCATCTTGCATCTTGAACATCAACCAAACAAACTCTTTCTGCTCAGCGTCCACGGATCACAGTGGTGGCTGTCATTTCTATTCAAGAAGTACTGCAAACTCACAGCTGTCTGTGTAAAAATAGTTTGTTTGCGTCTCCCAGAGGAATAAAGTGGAAAAAGTCAAATTTTGGAGTTGCCAAGTCATAAAAAATGTCTGGCTATGAGGTGTTTGAAGCACTTAGAGTTTGTGTTTTACTGGTTGTCGGCTCTGGCTGTCTACACATCCTCTGTGAAGAATGAGACACCGTGAAAACTTGTCTGTTGCAGTGAATCTTGCTTTTCATGTTATAAAATGCTAATATCTAAAAAATCTTCCTTGTCAAAACCTGGTGCCTACATTACCCACAATGCAACTCAACCACAGACAGTTCTGTCAGAGATTGGGGTGTGTTAAAGTTGGAATCTCAAAGATTTTCATTTCGTTGTCTTTCGCAGCACCTATGGCGATAATCGGTAATTGCAGGTGTGTTTTTGGACCTCGCTTCAGTTTCAGTTTCCTCATCTGTAGTCATCAATCTTTTCTTTGTTTGTTCGCCCATAGTAACTGTTTACTCACAGCGCTAGCAGAGATGGGAAAAAACAGTACGCTTCACACTCAGGTGAGTTGAAGAGCGACTCTGTTGTGTTAAAAGCCTTGTTAAAAGCCTAAATGTGCACTGCTTGTGATTTTTTCCGGGAAAGTCGCTTCCGATACCCGGGTCGTAATTCTGCAAATGCAAGGGCTTTCATCAGCGGGCCATAGACTCAGTCACCATTGTGTTGCATTGATAGCGATAGATAGTGACTTAACAGACATTTATTTAAATGAAAATATTTTAGATTATATCTTTAAATGAGGTACCAAGGAACCTAGTATTTATTTTCATTCTTTTAGGTATGCAGGCTGTTATAAAAAAAATCTTGACTGTTCTCCCCTTGTTACCCTGTAATTACACAGTAATATTGGAGGTACGAGCTGGATTATCAGTGTCCACTGTTCTCCCCTTGTTGTCCTATAAGTACATTAACAACGAAGTGTACAGGCTGGAATATAAATGTTTTTTATTCTGTATATACCAAAACAAAACTTAACATTTAATTGTTCATTTTTTAATTTCTTTTTCTTTTTCTCGTTACTCTTCCTCTTCTGTTTTCTTGTTCTTTTTCTTGTTCTTTTCCTCCTCCAATGAAGATGTCAGTGGTGATGATGAGGAGGACAAGGAAGAAGCTGTAAAGTTTACTTTGAATCAACTCCAATAACACATCAAACACGGCAATAGCAACAACATTTAACAAAAGTACAAAATTCAGCTCAATAATAACTGACAAGGTTCATAGGCTATACAGTTGTCTTTTGCTAGTCATATTTCCCCCACATATACAACATGCTAACGTTATTAGCTTAAGCCTATGTCATTTTACATTGCATAAATTAGCCTAGTCGCTAGCAGGCATTTCCACTACTCATAGCTTAACAAAATACATTTATTAATTCTTACTCACCGCTAGTATAAGTCACTGCATCTCCCGACAGAACAGAACAGAACTCACCTCTGTCTCCATCAGAGGAACAGTATTAACCCTTTCTTTGACACTAACAATATTTATTGTGCTAATACGGTATTTTCATGTTCAATAATGACAACATTTCAGCTTTACATGCTTTTTCTGAATTGTGTAACCAGATTTCTAACCAGATTTGTTTGCTTCTCTAGCATGGACTACACAGATATCAATCCTGTGAGCATGTGTATGCTATTCTGAATTATAGGCTATACTGTATTATGTTTTGTTCTCGGATGACAATGTAAGCCTTCCATACCTGTGCACTTGAGAAAGGTTTGGTTTCTACTCTAGCCTGCCCGTTATGAGTTGCTGCAGTGCAGGACGAACATGCCTGCTAGGAGCAGAATTTAGTGTAAACCCGAAATATAGACCCATTTTCAACTTGTTCTTATTCCAAATCATACCATGAAGTAGAAGACATACACTTAATACATCCCTGGATTGTGGGTTTAGCTGTCCTGCTGAAGGCACACCTGTAAAAACTGTCTGACTGTCACAACTGCCATGAGAAAAAGGCAAAAGCATTTGATTTTATTGCACACACACGGCAGGATGTCATTGTTCATTGTTTACTGTTCAGCTGTGTTTACCAGCACTGTACCCCGTAGGTACCCAGTATTTACAAAAATACTTACAGTATAAGGTTGTTCTTTCCTCTAAAATTCACAAATGTTAGTCCCTTGCTCTCCATAGTCTTCCGCAGCGCCTAAATTTGAGTACCAGTAAGTTGCGGGAAGTTACACAGTAAATTGCAGGCTGTATTATAGTATAGTGTTACCTTATCAACAATTCCAAACATTTACTTTCTGGTTCCAGGTTCTCAAATGAAGATTTTGTTTCTCTAAAATATAATTGAGTTTTGGACTGTTGGTCAGACAAAGCAAGTAATTTCAACATGTTAGCTTGGACACTGTGAAATTTGGATTGTGACATTTTATAGACTACACGATTAGTCGATTTGTCAAAAAATAACTGAGAGATTAATCAGAAATTAAATAGTTCGTTCCAGCCCAATTATTAATAATTTATCTTTGAAATCCTTTGAGACGGAACTTCACTGGCATCTCTCACCATGCTCATATTTCTAAACTTGACTTCAATCTAAACCCCAAAACTCCACTAAGATTGATAGAAAAGGTCAGATATATACAGTATAAATTAAATATGAACACAACATACATAACTGAAATATTGTAATCTTTGAACAAATCTTGAAAGCAATAATATTACTATTAAGTTATATTAACCTAATTAATTGATTTATATTCATCTAAATCCACACTGGATTCCATTTAAAGACTGGCTGACTGGATTCCATTTAAAGACTGACCGGCAGGCAAGGTCAACATTTTCCAGGGATTACACTACCATGAAAGCACTGGGCACCACAGCTCTAGAATGAATCTCACAGTTATGGTTAAGGTGAAGAGAATTTCAGAACTGAGCTGAGCGACCACACAGACCTGCCCCAGTAACCTTCATGTTGTGACCCAGAGTACATTGTACTTAAAAACAATAGGAGACCACTACAAGGTTATGGGGACTTTTCAACTGGTGTCGTGTCACCAAGAATGACTCAATGACAGACATACTGTATAAAAAATAAAAGATATAAGAAGAGAAGACATTCACTGCTTACATTTTGTGGCGTCTTCCTGCCAGGCCTAACATTTTTATAAATTATAGACAATTACACACACACACACACACACACTGAATGGCTAATAAATGCTACCCATTAAAGTACTACTGGCTGCCTGCCACGACTCTGTGTGTATATCTGTTGACATGTCATCACCCCTCAACTTTCACCCATCCATCCTCACTCCTTCATCTTTCTCTGTTATTGACAGAATCTGTCCATGAATGCTACTGTGACTGTGTGTACGTACTGTATTGTCCAGTAGCCGGGGGACTATCATGTGTCCCCAGTGACGGGATATTCCAAATTTAACCACAGCATGTGTCCAGGAATGAGGATCAAGTGTCAGAGTTGGCTGGCCTATTGGAGATGAAACAGATTTCTGAGTTTAGCTGGACTTGAGGCTTGAGCTTCAGAGTGTTGCGTTCTCTGGTACTTTTTTTTGTGCTTCACACAACTGGCAAGGATCATAGAAGCATCACAGGCAGGGGGAAATGATGCAAGTTATACGCCTTCATACTTCTCCTCCCTTTCACACAGAAACAACAACAGAAACGACTATTTTTCTTTACGGCAAGATGGCAGCGTGGATTGCAGCCTCGGTATTGCGCTCTCTGGTACTTTTTTCAGCTGTCCCTCTCTGATCACATTCATCAGGGTGGAACTTTTAAACATCCAACAATCCACTGGTCAAACTTTCACTGTTTTTCACTGAACTGGAAAAATTTACCAAGCTTTCAGTTGGAGGAGCAGAACCGTGCTCCTGTCAATCCATCTGGCCAATGTCCACTCTCTGGACCAACGAGGCAAAGCTGGAATTACAGGTCTACTTTGATTGCACTGTTTGGAATGTTTTTGATGCTGCTGCTACAGACCTGGATGAACTTTCTGACACTGTTACTATCACATCAGTTTTGTGAGGACGTGTGTGTGCTGACTAAAACCTTCTGCATATACAACAACGATAAACCCTGGTTTACAGCAAAACTCAGGCAGCTTCATCAGGCCAAGGAGGAGGCCTACAGAAGTGAGGACAGATTCCTGTACAACCAGCCCAGAAACACACTGACAAAGGAGATCAGAGTAGCAAAGAGAATCTACACTGAAAAGTTGAGAAACAGGTTTTCAAGCAACGATCCGGCAGTGTGGAAAAGCTTGCAGGACATCACCAACTACAGGAGACCATCCCCCCACACTGTGGAGAGCACAAGAAAACTTCTATCACATGATTAAATCACCACAGGACCGTCATGAAAACCTTCGAAAGACTGGTGTTGGACATCACAGGCCCCTGCTGGACCCACTGCAGTTTGCCTACCAGACAAACAGCTCAGTGTATGATGCAGTCAACATGAGACTGCACTACATCCTGTGACACCTTGACTCCCCAGGGACAAATGCGAGGATCCCGTTTGTGGACTTCATTCAACACCACCATCCCAGAAGTCCTCCACTCCAAACTCAGCCCCCACCTGTCAGTGGATCAAAAACTTCCTGATGTTTGTAGACGACATAATGGTCATTGGCCTCATTCAGGACGGTGACAAGTCTGTGTACAGAATGGGTGAATGAGGTAGAAAAGTGCTAAATATAAATGCAGTTGTTTAATTGTTATTTCAGTCTTGACCAAAGTGGTGGACCAACAGACAAGCATTGCCATCCCTAAGTCATGCCACGAGTGAGGCTACTGCAGAGCACAATTTCCCAGAACTCAAGCTGACTTCTCCACATTACTATATTTGTCCGACATATAAAACTACGGTGGCCCTGAGAGCTCAACGCACAGCAACTTAAGAAAACACATGCAAATACACAAAACACAAGCAAATTGTGCAGCATTTAGAAAATGCGCTGCAAATAGAAAAACGCTGCAAATAGAAAAATGCAGCAAATAGAAAAACGCTGCAAATACAAAAACACTGCAAATAGAAAAGCGCTGCAAATACAAAAATGCAGCAAATACAAAAACACTGCAAATACAAAAACGCTGCAAATACATGCTACGACAACAGAAACTTTGGAAACTTCTTCTTCTTCTGTTGTTTAATGGCGGTTGGCAGAGTGTGGAACAGAATGGCAATCGTACATTTACATCTTTTTTTCACCTGTTAACTGTGGAAACTGTTTCCGGGGCACAATTCATAGTTTTCACGTGACATCACACCGTTATAGGAACGCCCACCTGCAGGGCAAAACAAGGCTGTCTTCTGCTGCCCGCCAGTTAGTTTTACCAGGTTTAGTCAAAATGCCAGATAGTTGTTGTTCAATCAGATGTATTGACCGACAAGGAGACAAGCCTGGATTGTGATTCTACAGAATCCTGCCCGAGCTTTGATTAGATTTATGTCATAAGATAATGTCTTAACCTAACGTTAACCATTACTGCCCTGTCACTAACGTTACTGTCCTACAACGCTGACTACAGGGACCCTGAATCCGATCGCCAGGTTATGAGGCGATTTATAAAAGTGTGTGAACATTTTATTTAAAATATTTAAACATTAAAAACATCTATTTAATCGCAATGTCTCCTTCATTCAAACAACGGCTCCCTTTTAAAAGTCCGTGTGTCTGTGCTTGGTGTGACAATATCACAGCATCATGTTCCGTTTAACATTATTATCTTTAATATCACAATCCAAATCATATTCATAACGTTAACTACTCTGATGAGCGCAGTGGCTGAAAACACGTGTGATCCAGAGATCCACGCGCTGACCGCTGGTCGTCCTCACGCCGGCAGACGAGCCACCCAGGCCGGGCAACAGGAGCGAGAGCTGCCGCTGAAGCCCCCGCGAGGAGGAGGAGGGGAGAGCGGCTGGGACGACTTGTCCTTCACCTCCCAAAGGCAGCATTATTGACCCATCCAGATCGAAAATACATATAATTGTCTGTACTTTTGTACACTTTAATCCTGGCAGCACTGTAAGGGGAGGGATTCTCCACAAGATATATGTGAACATCACATTTTTGTATTTGCGGCGTTTTTCTATTTTCTGCATTTTTGTATTTGCTGCATTTTTCTATTTGCAGCGTTTTTCTATTTGCAGCGCGTTTTCTAAATGCTCCTAAATATGTTGTCACATTGATGAAGATGTTTTCTTAAGTTGCTGTGCGTTGAGCTCTCAGGGCCATCGTATAAAACAGAGAAAAGCAACATTTTCTACATCATAGGGATGGCTCACAAATTGCTAATAGACACATTTTCTCACTTACCTGTTGTGATATCTGATTCTGGAAAAACACGTTGCTGTTGAATTTTCAATGCTGTGAGCAGCACAAACAAAATTCCATTCACCTCCATTGTACTGGGCTGGAAGCAGGGACAGATAGTTTAAAACTTGAGCAAATATTAAATCCATTACTATAGCAAGAAGAACTGGTGGATTAAGTGGGAGACTTTGAGCTGAGCCAGACTGTCAGAGGAGCATTTAACGGAAGGTTGTGCTTATGGGCCTCTGTAACAGACCTCAAACTTTTCTCACCAAATTCTCTACCTCGCAGATCTGTTTTCATGTAGCTCTCCCACCAATTTCCTCTAGTTTGCTTATGTTCTGGTCACCCCTTACATGCCTTTCCTAACAGGAGAGGTCAGTGATGGGTACTGAGCCAGAGTCAACATTTACAGGAACTAGCAGTGACTCCATCACTGTTTTTCTTCTCCATGTTATGGAAAATATCAAAAATATCATTAGTAAGTTAGAGCCAACAAGTCATCTGTCCAGTTGTGTTGATATGAAACCAGAATGCAAGCAAATGGCTTGATTGGCATTGTAGTACCAGTTTATTTGCTTAAATTCTTAAAGTCTGTTTGTCTCCGACAAGAACAAGTGTTTCCAAAATCATTGGTTTCCCAACTACAACCTCTCTGATCTCAATAACAGAGCCATCACTCGCATTGCAGTCACCATAGCATATGACCGTGGACACCCCCTCAACCCATTTTCCACTCCTATACATAACTGATACAAGACATTTGCTGTCTACATATGAGGATGGATTCCCATTAGTCATCAACATGTGCAGTCATGAGATATCATACTCAGTTATTCACATCTGTTGTATGTCCCATTCAGAACTGAATCTTACTGTCTTACTTTACGTCTACATGCTGGAGATGGATTATGCAAATGAAAAGCAGAAATATCAGCAACAAACCCTGTGTAGAGGACATTTCAGTTTTTCATCAAACTGTTCAACACATTTGATTAATTTCTTATTGATCTATTTAATAAAACCCTGTTCTCCATCTCTTTGCCCTGTCATTCTTCATGGAGGGCAGTAATTTCCATTCATGAAGACAAGAAGCTGGCAGTGGGGTTGGCAGAGCACTTACGGTGGTAGTCTTGAATAAACGCCAGCAGGCACACAGGCACAGGATATACACACATACTGTATACACATGCACATGCATTAACTGTTCCACAGACTTTGCTTCTATGTGAGGATACAGCTGCAGGAACCACGGAGAACAGGACGGAGAGCAATGTCCATTTTCTGCACAAACAGAATTATTTTCTCCAAGTGTTGGGATTTTTACTAAAGAGCTGCAGCCGTGACTTATGATGTTACTGGGGAATGAGCAGGCTGGAAAGTTCAAACTATGCCCAAAAGTGAAAGTTATTAAAGTGGTGGACACTAACTTATGCGTATGTTTTCCATGACTGAACATTATGAAGTCAACCACCAGACTAGACCAGAAAGTCTGAGTGACAATACATTTGGCTATGTATTTGTAGGATGCTGCAAATGCCTATTTTGTGTATGATCTTGTACTGTTAGCATGGAATTGTGGGATAGTGATATGTTGTTTCTTCAGATCATAGAACCCAGGACACGCTGGGAGAATTACATATCCCATCAGGAAGACCTGGGGCCTCATTTATAAAACTCAGCATAGGTGTGTGGCAAGAGTTTCTCAGTGACTGGCCAAAGAAAAATAGAGAGTGACACAGAATCACAGAGGGCTCTTTAGAGGTGGAGGACTTTTCCCCTCTACAATCCCCTGAAGCGGACATTAGTGTGGTGGAGGACAACGGTGGTCCCGAGCCGTATCAATTCGCTCAATTCGAACCGTTGGCTCCAGCCCCAGTAATGCCCGAAGCCGGGCTGAACACATAACATATGCGGGTCTGTTCGCCAAGGGGCTGCTGCACTACGCCCCCCCCCCCC
>NTHP01000261.1:1407388-1453235 GCA_003416845.1 Oplegnathus fasciatus | reverse complement strand
AAGAACCTTGTGGTGGACTTAACCACTGGCCTGGCCTCTAAGCAACACGCCAAATCTTGTCCCCAGGTGACCTGTCCGCCCATGGTGCCCATTAACCACTATGCCAAGTGGGAGTGGGATGCCCCCTACTGTACCGTCGATGGCTGGCAGTTGGACAAGGGCGTCCCTCTACTGGAGGATTCAGTCCACCCTGGGTCTTCTATGCCCCCTCCCCAGCCCAGACGCGAGGGGGCAGAGGTGGCAGTCCCAGCTGGAGACACCCTCAAAATGTGTTTCTTGGTAATAAAGGGCGTCGCCCCTCACATTACATGACCTCTAAAGACAAGCTTCTCTATGACGCACCACACACTGACACACAGGCTGTTTCAGAGGTTGGTTCGCCGGTAGGGGACGGCTCTTTCATTCCCCCTTGCAAGTGGGACGAATGAGGGGAAGAGGGTACTTGTAGTCCACTCTTCCTCAGCCTCCATCAGTCGCCCTGTGGTTAATCGGCTTTTCATGTCCCATTGGCTGTCCTCATGCTGCCCTCCCTTGCTGCGCTCGCACTTAGCTGGGTGCTCAGCGGGGGGATGCCCGGTAAGTGCTCGGTGAGCTGCTGAAGCGTAGCGGCCACACTCCGGCCTATTCTGGGCTGCGCTTGCAGTGTAGCTCGGCGGCGCGGGGCAGCGCTCCCACTGTGCCCGTAGATGGTCCCTGCGCACTCGTCTCACAGCCAGCTGTATATAGAGGTCAATGTTATTTGTCCAGCCCGGAGGACGGCTCGTTTTGATGAAAATTAGGTTGTAGCTTGTCGTCTACCTTACTACGGTTGGAAGGAGGCATTGTTTGTAGTGTTTAGCACAATAATGCATATTATCATATTTAAAATTACGTTTACAATCGTATATTGAGAGGACAACTCATGTTTTTTCCCAGGAAGGGGGGGTCCAAACCCCCCTGTCCCCCCATAATATCCGCCCATGAGCCAATCCAACTACCTTCGCAAGTTAAAATAAGATGTGTAACGTTAACACATTACATAAGACATTTCAGGCATCCAGTACACAAACTGCTGAGTGTGGTGTTTTTATTATCGAGTTAGGAATTAACTTATAAAAGATAAAAACAAGTTGTTTCTGGTTTTGGTTTAATTTGTATTCCAATTGCCGATTTAAAGACGAAAAACAGGAAAAGCATGTGGGTTTCTGTTTGTTTAATTCACACGAAAAAGAAAGGAAAAATAAAATAATACGTTGTATATTTGTTTATCCTGTTTTGAAACAAGTAGAACACAGCTTTGGATGGAGGGTACACCGATCATCAGATCTATGGGAAAGAAACGGTAAACTGGTTTGTAATTAAGGATTTAAAATTCACTCGTCACTCGTGCTGATTAACAGGGCTCAGTGGAGCCGGGAGGACATGATGCTCCACTAGAAGCATCTCTAAATGCACAGTAGAGCGCAGATTCTACAAATTATTTTTATAACATCTTAGTTCTGATAGTAAGTTAGTTAAATCGCCTTAATATTGGCGTTGGAAAAAACAATCGCCTACCAAATGAATCGCTGTGTCACGCACGCCTGACGTGCATTGTCTTGAGAAGGGAGGGTAGGTACCACTGGTCTGTGTACATTATGAAATAACAATTGAGGGTCTTAATTGGAATTCGGATTTTATCTATTTGGGCGGGTCCTAATCTACCTGGGTAGTAGAGCCTATGTATGGGAAGCACTAATACGCCGTATACCCTGCACTACACCACTGATGTCTGTCCTATATCCTTCAGCTCAAAGACAGCAGAAAGAGCAGCAACAAAAGCAAAAATGGGGGTCATCAGCCAGACCAAAAAACACCAGGCTTCAGCAACCACCTCTCGACAATATTTAACACTACTGACCACTTCAGACTGGGGACACCGGAATTCTGGGGCCCTCCATCTCGCATTAGGTTCTTAAACACCGACATCAGCAGCCTACAACATCCAGGGCAAACGACACTGGGATGTCAGGCCCCTCCGCCATCTAGCTCCAGCAATCACATCAGCTAACTTTAGCAGGCGAACCTGGCAGCACCCCCTGCCACCTACTTCCAGCAACTCCAGCAACTTGCTCTAGCTTGCATCTGCCACAGGCATACCAGGTTCTCCCATCTCCCAGCTTCACTAGTCCCTACAGTTCATGTCATTGGCACCGGGATGCCAGTGCCCAGTGTCCTCCACAGCCCTTGCAACAAGTCCCTTCCATATTTAACTCTGGTCTTTCCGCACAATCATCCATCTCTCTCGAATGCAAAAATCTTCAGTCAGCCATAAACGAGCCAGAGTCCCATTTGGTCATCCTCTATTCCGAACTTCTGTATCACCCCCCTCGGTATCGCGCCCAGGAAGTACTCCGGAAAGAAATGCATTATCAGCACACCACAGCAACACCAACCCCAGTGTTAATGGCTTGATTCTGAGCGAAGACTACACCATCATCAACCATGCCATCGCCCTCATCAAACTCGGAAAGGGTCTTGGCTCCCGAAAGCAGACATCACCAGCGCTTTCAAAGGGGGGGAACCCCTGTCCACCCTGACTTCTGCCGATTCTTCGGCATCCACTGGCGAGGCACATATTACTTCGCCGTTAGGCTCACCTTTGGTTGCAAAAGCAGCCCTAAACTCTTCGACACCCTGTCAGAAGTCCCAGGGCTCTAGACTGTGACCAAAATGGTTGCATATGCAACCGTTTTTTGAGTTGGTTCGAGTTAAAATTTTATGTGGTTGCTTTCGTGCAATTGGACGAATCTGGCAACAGATTTGGCGTATTTGGCAGATTTGACGAAATCTGCCAAATACGCCAAATCTGGCAACAATCCACTTAGCTGTTAGCATGTTCCTAAAATGAAGGAGCCTATAGCAGATTATTTTAAAGCAACTACAGTACATGTAGCTTTCATTTTGTGTTGATTTTCTTGGTCTTTGTGGACTAAAGCAGTAGTGTTTCACCACCGCCTCATGATCTTGATCTGGCTATCATGTGCATTTGTTTTGGAAGCAACTATTTTTCTTCTTTAAACGCAGCTGTTTACTGTTTACAATGAGGTAATGTATCTATTTGTGGCTCTGTAAGATTAATAACTGTAATATGCTGATGGTGAAACAAAGTAAACTTTGTTTTAGTACCATTCATACACCTAACGTTAGGTTACATGTTTCCTCCGCCTCACTCCCCACCGCTTGGAGACTACTTTGCCAGGAGGAGAACGGGCGGCAGCTCCAGAGACGGACCCTCAGTTAGCGGCTGCAGCGCTGGGGGTCTGATTCCGGACCACCTCGACTCCCCGCCGGATCAGCAAACCTTCGGTTGCTCAGCTGGTCGCAGCAGTGCTACCAGTGGAAAAGTTAGTCTGGAGTCCTGAGCCCTCTGTTGGATCCTGTCGAACAACCATAAGATTCCATTCCTTGTCCATCTCTTGGACGATTTCCTCATCATTTCCCTTCCCTTGTCGCCACCTGCTTCTGGTTTGGTCACTCCTCCTCGCCACATGCTGCACCAAACAACTTCTCTCCCTCTTAGGCCACCTCAACTTCGCCCCACGCATCATTTCCCAAGGACGAGTCTTCATCTCTCACTTGCTATCAATCGCTTCTTCCATCCCATCACTCTCAAATTCCATCACATTGGTCAGTTCAAGCCATACCGAACTCTGTCTTTGCCTCAACCTCCTTGCCTACTGGAATGGCATGACCTTCTTCTACGATGATCAGCTGACATACCCTCATGACATCCATCTGTACACTGATGCCACTCCTTCTGACGGTTTTGGGGGTTTCTATAATGGAAGATGGTTTGCAACAGAACAGCCAGCGGAACTTGCAAGTAAATGCTAAGTTGCTTCCTCTGCGCTCTTTATGTTCCCGGTCATTCCAATGCCATCACTGTCTCTCTTTCTCATTTCTCATTCCAGAAGTAGTTTCCGCTACTTCGACAACCAGAACAACATAACCTTCCCGTTGTTTGATCTCGCCACCATGACCCACTTTGTCACCTACGGCCATTCCGTGATGGCCATCAAAACTCATACCATCAAACCTTAGCGACATTAGCTTCTTCTCTAAACTCCTAACCGGCAGCCAGTGCCCGGCCTTCATCCAGACTGACTATCATAAACACGTAACTTAAACACTAATAGCATGTACTTTTCTGTGGCTGCGGCACCATGCAGGTACTTCTCTCACACAAGGGGAGGGACTCACCTCCCTCACAAACCCGCTAGATGGCTAGACTCTAGCTAGACGCTAGATGTCACATACACAGGTTACCCACAAGGCTAGGGGGGTCTCAACTGGTAACACATCGGTGCAGTATGCTGTTAAAACCTTTGTTAAAACAATAATTATTATTGTCACTGAAAAATAACTATTAATTCATATAATTATTAAGTGCTTGTTTACCTGATTGTCAGAGAGGGGGCATGGATGGAACATAAGGATGGAAGAAGAGGTCTTGCACAGATATTGCAATGTATTGTATTAGGGTTAGGAATCGCGATCGTGATATAATTGTTATTGAGGGCAAAATATTGTGATCGTATCGTGAATATGTCTGTTTCCCACCCCTACTGTACATGAGTCAAGAACTAGCAACCTTTACACTGAGACTAAATTAATCAATTGGCTATCATTTTCCCTTTTTCAAGGGTGGTGCCCTGAGGTGAGTTTAAGTCAAATTCTGTTATGAAGTTGAGTTCCATCACTCTACTCCATCTTTTATACCAATTATTAATTATCATAAGTATCATATTTTAATATTGTTAAAGCCATTATTTCTACATCAGTGTAACACTGTTTTTCTCTTAGCGTTAACTAAATTAAAAGTACTGTGGGTCGTGGGTAAAGTAAGAGAGGACAGCTTCTTCTGTTTCACTTGGTCCACTTTAATGTCCGCTTCGACAACAGGACAACTGAACACACTCTGCAACAGTGATACATCATGTCTCTTCACATTATATCACTCTGCCAATCTTAACCATTAACCTTACACGCTGAGTACACCCTTTTATATAGTTCCTTATTCAAATCAATGAGAACACGATATATATATATATATATATATGTGATATATGTGAGATCTGATATTCTGTATTAATTATTTCACACCATAATCAATCACACCATACTCCATACGCGGATGGTCTTTACCCAAATTAGTAATGATAATTAAGTTTTGAGATAATTTCACTTATTTCCAATGCCGAGCAACATGATAATAATCTGATTAATCTGAGAGGATGTTTATGAACCTTGAGGACTGATCTGCTTTATTCTGCCTTGTGTTAACTTTCTTGGAAATTCTTCTGTGAAGCTGTATAGATGAACACTGGAGTTATTATTTCGCCCTGTTGGCAGAAAAATACAACTTAACAGTCGTCATATGACACTAAATTATTTATACAGCCATGTTCTGTAATGAACATGGTCAGTGATCTGTATGACATCAAAATGAATGCTGTCTATTCATCAGTCTAAAAGACTGCACAGGTCACATGGCTGACTCAGTCTACTGACCCAGGGCTACTGAATATGTTCGCAGTGGATGAAGGATCCTTTTCACAGGAATTTCATTGTCCTTTTGCCTCAGGAAACTTTTAGCTGTGATTGGACAGTATGTGTGTGTGACGTTGCTTTTTCTCCTCATCTAAAAACAGTTTAGACTATGCTTCTGCCTCACTTGCATTCCTCTCAGTGTGTGAGGAGGTGGGGAATGAAAAAGAAGATAAAGGACTAGAAAACGTTCCTCAATTCATAAATGATAGCTGCTATTTTTAGCTGTACAGAGTGACTCCAATTCAGACAGTTACTCTGCTGAAAGGGAACTCTGTTTATGGCAAATAGAATTTTATGTTCAGCCAGAAAGACACATAGAGCAGCAAACTGTAAGCATTTACACAGTTTATAGGTGGCTGCCATGCCCATATGCCCAAATGCCCATATACACTCCCAAAAAGTTAGGGATATTCGACTTTCAGGTGAAATTTATGGAAAATGTAAAAAGTTCATGCTACAGTGATATTATATCATGAAAGTAGGGCATTTAAGTAGAAGCAAGCAATGGTAATTTCTTTATCTCAAGCAATTTATTGAAACAAAAGCTAACAACAGTGGTGGGTATACCACAACAAAAAATGTCAATATCTCAATAACTTGTCATGTGTCCTTGAGCATCAATTACAGCTTGACAATGACGTCTCATGCTGTTCACAAGTCGACTTATTGTCTGCTGAGGCATGGCATTCCACTCTTCTTGAAGGGCTGCCCTCAGGTCATTGAGGTTCTGGGGTGCGGGGTTACGACCCTCTACACGACGAGTCAGCTGATCCCATAGGTTTTCTATGGGATTCAGGTCTGGAGAAAGTGCAGGCCACTCCATTTGAGGTACCCCAGCCTCCAGCAGCCGTCCCCTGATGATGCAACCTCGATGAGCTGGGGCATTGTCGTCCATGAAGATGAAATCAGGCCTGTGTTGCTCATGCAGAGGCACAATGACTGGATTAATGATGTTATTCAGNGTTCCGCAGGGCACTGTTCACAATGAAGCGGTCATCAGCATGGGACGTGGCCGAAGGACGTCCACTTCTATGCCTTTCTGTGACTCTTCCAGTCTCTCTGTGTCTCTGTTGCAACCTGCTGATGACACTCTGTGACACTCTAAGCTCAGTGGCAACTTCCCTCTGAGAACATCCCGTTTGAAGCCTCGCAATGGTCAGGTACTGTTGATTGATTGTTAGGTGTCGTCTTGGTCTCATGACATCAAAATGTGAACAGCATGATGAAGAGGACTGTTTACATACAAATTGTCATTGAACCAGAACATTTAGTGGTCGATTCATGGATCAGACACTTATTGTGATTTTTGTGGTTAATCACCTTGTTAGAGAACAGCATGTTATGCAATACGTACTGAAACATTGAACAGTTGGACATGTGCATTCAAAAGTTTAGAGAAGGTCAAATTAAGTACCGTTTTCGATACCCGCTCCTGAATGATATTTTTTTCGATACCAATTTTATTAAATCTATTTTAGCAAAAAGAAAATTACATTACACATTATGTTACAAATTTCTCGTTTTATTTTTCAGCTTCTTGGCATTTTTACACATTCAGAGCAGTTTTATAGCATAAAAAATGAACGTATTTACTACAACTTGAAGTTGTCTGTATAATCTAACGTTATATGTTTCCCAGTTTAAGTCACCGCACCTATTACAGTAGCGTGTACAAGTTGGCCGAATTTTTATGTTTGCTAAACGTTAAAGGTGTAGTCTGTGATTCTGGAGAAAGCTTGTTGATATTTGAACTCAACAGCCAAACAAATACACCCCTCCCTTCAGTGCTCCTTCAAACTCACGTGAGTAATGCACAGCATTAGTTTGTCCTGTGCACGAGTTGTGACATATTATACTGAAGTGTTTAGTGGAAACGCGGCTAAAGTGTCGGTATTTGACGACCTGGGTCGGTGGCTCTACCTGAGTCACTCTGTTTGTTTCCAGTTTACAGAGTCAGGGCTGTGTATGAACACCAGACTTTTTTTCAGCACACACGGTATGGAAAGCTAGCGGACCGCGAGGAGATATTCACTGAATTTGACAAAAACGATTAGAATCGTAGACTACATCTTTTAAGTTACCTGCTAAAATCCCAGTCATCGTAGCGCCGTCCTCAGTAATCTCAGATGAGGGGGAATCCGGTGGTGGAGATTTTTAAGGAAGTTCTGTAACGTTAAATTCGAAATATTGTCATTTAAGTTTTTGTAAACTTTTCTGATACTGGGTTTGAATTGGGCGTGGTTATGCTCGGATATTTATTCAGAAAATTGCGCAGTTAATTCCGCAAAGCAATCATAAAGAAATCCACGTCAGTTGTCCCACCCAAACAGGTGCAACAAAACCTCTCTGCTCCCACTCAACCTGCTAGCTAACTAGCTAAACACAGAGTACGCCTCCCCTCGTCCTTGCGCTCTGTCGGTTTGGAACACGGTCCGCCTGTTGAGAGCGATAGCTCGATCCAGGACGTTGAGACGGAGGCAAGTCTCTGTAAAGATGTGGGCAAAACAGTTGCAGATTTTCTGTTGCTTGGCTTGGCATTTCGTCCACTCCACCTTCCTGTGACTGGACATTAGGCAGGACTGAGCTGTTAGCTTAGGTCCAAGCTGTTAGCTATGCTCTTATTCCGGCTCTCTTCCCTCTCCTCCTGGGGCGGTCGTACCACCCGCTGCGGCGCCTGGTCCGGCTGCATATATTGGCAGAAATGGAATATAATATTCATAACTATGTTTTCATTAGTGTATAACAGTGGTTCTCAACCTTTTTTGCCCCCATCAAATAAACTGTGGGCTAATTGTCTCTGAATATTAATGTTGATTATTATTCTGTGTTATATCATTAAAATTGGGCAGCATTGGAATATCATTATAATTAGTTTCCCAGGGAGCAAAATATATAATACAGCTAAATATGGAGCTGAGCCAGCATGTGACAAGATACCTTTATCATGAAGACTGGAAGCAGGGGCAAACAGCTACCCTGGCTGTGTCAAAAACTTAAAAAAACATCTGCCTACCTGTACCCCTAAAGCTGACTTCTTAATATATTGTATCTTGTTTGTTCAAGCTATACAAAAAACTGTATGTATGTATAAATCACAATTCACTGGAACTTTTTCTCTCATGGCAAGCTGGTACCCCCTAATCACCTGCTGGCTTAATATCTAGTGTACAGACATGACAGTGGTATCAAAAAAGCAAAAAAGCACATAAGCATTAAGCGTTGAGCTATTTCTTTAATGTTAAAATGTGAATTTCACAGACTTCATAGCATAAACAATTTACTTTGTAAACCATTGATTTGAATGTATGAATTCCCCTCTTTGAACTTAAAAATTCAAGTGTTCAGGGTTTCCAGTTGCTCATCTGAACTTCCTTTTCTTGGATCACATGACTGACAGAGAGCTGATCAGTTCCATTCAGCTAAATTAATTATTGTTGATAGCCAGATGTTCGAGTTCAAGCATTTTAATTTTGGTGTCTGAAGTTGTTCAATTTGAAACTGACCTACTGAATTTGAGCAACTTAATGAATTGAATAATGGACACTTGAATTTTCTACCTGAATTTGTGAATAAGGAAAAAAAAAATTTTGACACTACACCACTTAAAATTACCCAGTGGAAATTTCAAAGAGGGGTACTCAAACCACATAAATTCAAATAGAATTCAGAGTAAAATATTTCAGTACTATAAATTTAGTCATTTCAACTTCAAGAGGTGGTCTTCCCACTCGGGTATTCAGTTGCTTATTAGGTTCAAGACCTTCCATCTTGAAACATCACTGCATTACCATCTCTAATATTCTTGGTTCAGAAATTGATACCAGCAAACCTCTATTCCCATGTCCTCTCCGATCTTCAGGCCAAGGCTAAATTATGGATCACAAATAATACTTTTTCACAATCTATCTCTCTCTTCTCTTATCCAATCACAGCTGAGCCCCTGGTGAGGCAGGTGAAGAGGACTCGCATCAGAAGAGAAGACTTTCACATTCTGAAGGTGATCGGCCGAGGCACATTCAGTGAGGTGAGCTGCTTTCGAGCCGGAATGATCAGAATCAGAATTAGAATCAGTTTTATTGGCCAAGTATGTGCACACCTAAGGAATTTGACTCCAGTTTTTCATTGCTCTTAATGTACATACAGTACACAGAAATAGGCATACAGACAGGGGACAAATTAAAGGAAAAACCTGAATAAGTGGAGAAACATATCAAATACAGATGCTTCTGTGCACCAATGAATGGTTTGGTGAGTATGAAAATGACGTGAACCTACGACCTTTACAGTCACCAGATCTCAACCCAGTTTCACACCTACTGAAGATTTTGGACCAACGTGTAAGACAATGCTCTCCACCACCATCTTCATAAGACCAAATGATATAATATAAAAATTCATCTTCAAATCTGTTTAGGGACGTCTGTGACTGTCTGTGATGTCCTTTTGTTATGTCTGGCAGTGTTTGTTTTTCTTTCTATCTACTGTACTCAGATCTCTGCAAAAGAGATCTTGGACTCAACGATGTTACTTGATGAACTAAAATTTGGTATATATAAATGAGGGAATATCTTGTGGAGGAATGGTGTTCATCCCTCCAATCGAGTTCCACAGACTTGGTAAGGAGCACTGAAGCTGTTCTGGAGGCTTGTGGTGGCCTGACTCCATTCTAAGACACTCCATGTTGGTTTTTCCTTTAATTATCACCCATCTGCACATAAAAAAGGACAAGCTCAACAAGGTAAACATAGACATTAAACTACTATGTACAGATATAAATATATATAAAAAAGTATATATGTATACTGTATATATACAGTGGTGGCCAAAATTATTAGAACACTTGGCATATTTAAGAGGTTTCAGTTGTTTTTGTTGAATTGGCCATTAAAATACCCATAAAACGAATGAAATATCTACAAAGTCATCATTATGCTCTATAAACCATAGAATAGAGCCATCATAAGGAGATTTAGGTCATTTTCCTTACAAAAAACAAGCTAGGCCTAGTTCACTGTCAATGTCACACAATCATGTTCCTTCACAGAAGAAGCCAAATTACTTGTGTAATCATTGTCAGGTGTGATCGTGGTTAAATTGATGGTGATGCAAGAGTCTTAGGACACAGCTGTGTGATTCTTTTGAATGTACAAGGCCTATCCTGCTCATTAAGTGATTGGTAACATCAGGGTTTTGTCACTGAGGCCACACCACCAATTGGTATAAATTCAAAGCCTCTAGAAGTAGTCTTGAAGCACATGTTGCTCTTTGAACATGGCTAAGGTGAAGAAGGAGCTAACGAGTGAGCAACGGGTTCGAATAAAGGCCCTTTTTGATGCTGGCTGGAGTTACCGCCGCATAGCCAAGGACTTGAGATGCAGTCCAAGCACTGTAAAGTACACTTTAGACCNATGGCATCATGGATAAGAAAGTATACCACAACATTCTGGTGAGGCACGGGGTACCATCTGAGAGTTGTCTTATTGGGCTTGGATTTATTTTCCAAGAGGACAATGACCCCAAACATTCTTCTAACTATTGCTGGAACTACCTGCGACAGAAGGAATCTGCTGGAACACTGAAAATGATGGACTGGCCCCCTCAAAGTCCGGACCTCAACCCCATCGAGCAAATTTGGGACGAGTTGGAAAATAAACTGGACAGATCTATTGTACATTCAAAGGAAAGCCTTTGGCTTGAGTTTCAGAAGGCATGGGATAACATTAGTGTTGAAGTTCTCAGGAAATATATTGACACTATACCAGAGAGATGTGCTGCTGTAATTGCTGCACAAGGTGGACATACCAAATATTAAAGTTAAAAGTGGATAAAAACAGTAGGACTCACTTCATCTGATATCTGTTGTGCTCAGAGCAACCATCTGCATGTTTCATGAACATGAAATGAAATCATGTTTTGGAGGCAAAAAAAAGGTCAATATTTTCAGATCTGTCAGGTGTTCTAATAATTTTGGCCACCACTGTATATATAAAAACAACAACAATGTCATTTGTAGACAGTAAGACAATAGTGCAATGGTGCGGAGTGCAAAGGTACGAATATGATAATGTAACAGGTTGCTTTATATACATGAGTTAGATGGATATGACAGTATATACAGTATACACAGCGTGTTTGAGTGATATTTACATGATAAAAAACTGTGTGTATTTAAAAGATGAGAATATATAATTTACAGGTCCAGTGGATGTTTGTGTCATAGGGTTATTGCACAGGGATCGTTCCTGACACTATATGACTGGTGTTAACTGTTCATCAGAGTGACAGCCTGTATACCAGAGCGCGCAGTACCGAGGCTGCCATCCGCGGTGCCATCTTGCAAACTACTAATTATACTTTTGAAAGTATTTTAAATCAGCATGATCTGATTAAGTATTGATTAGAATAGTTTCCAGAAGAATTTGAATTATTTATTTCGCTGCTTTTACACTTTTATTTTCTCTTTTCATGAGCAATGGCATGGTGTTTTTGTTAATAATTTGTTACAAGACCTGGCTGAATTGGCGCTGCACTTTAAACCATATTTTAGCATTTTCTTCTTTATCATCATCTCCATCAGTCTTATTATTTTGTGTTGTTTTTGGGTGCTTGTGGTATTCAGTTATTTACATTTGGATTTACTATTGTCTCCTCTTATCTTAAATAATCATTATTATCCTACATATCACCAGACTCCATTTTACCAGAATTTATTTTGTAAAGACTTTTTAATTCAACCTTTTCTGAACACAGATGCAGATGTGATTTAGGTCAACTCAAGTTTTATTCCTTTACTTCTCTTTCTGTATACTGAATAGCCAGTTTATTAGATGCACCTGTACAATTTAATGCAATCCAATACAATGGCCCTGCAATAAATCCTACCTACCTATATTCAGTTTTTGTTGACACTGTGTCAGAGACACGTTGATTAAACTCTAAGGTATTTCTGAAGCTCATTCAGTGGTGGATTTCATTATACTGAGAGGTGTTTCTGATGTTCTGCTCCCCGCGTGTGTGAGTGGGTATTACATTGTACCCCATTTGACTAATGAACTGGCAACTCAGTGTTATAACAAAACACTGAAATATCCCAAGGAAATATTGAAGGAAAGAACATGCAGGATTATTTATCTTTAGATTTTTATACACAGTACTCTTTATACGTGTGTACGTTTTATACGAGTCAACCTAACGACTCTGTCAAACAGTTTTAGATGACTCAGTGGCTATTACTGACTTTTAAGAATAAATGTATCTAATGTCTTAAGTAATGCATGCATCCATTCTGTGTATGCATGCTTAATATGGTTATTGTGGTTATTCTGTCTTGTTACTGTTGCAGGTCGCTGTGGCGAGGATGCGAAGAACACAACAAGTGTATGCTCTGAAGATTATGAATAAGTGGGACATGCTGAGGCGAGGAGAGGTACATATAGAAACACAAACCTGCAGTCACATTCACAGGACAAAGAACATGGCCAGTTTTCTTACTGTATATGTTGGGCTGAGATGGAAGAAAAAAGGAAGAAAAGTCAAATTGAGGCACACTCTCTTTGATTTCAGCTGGATGTCAAGTTGTTTGTTGCTCAGGGTGACATTTATCTGGCCATCTGTCTTTCTACATGTGGCTCTTATCCAGTTGTCTTTGTTTTTGTGTCTTATACAGACAGCATGTTACCAGGAGGAGAGGGAGGTTTTGCTGAGGGGTGACAGACGCTGGATCACAGAGTTGCACTATGCCTTTCAGGATGACAACTATCTTGTATGAATGAACACGGCCAATAAATAATGTCAAGTAAATATTTTGTACAAATATGTCATGCTAGTCTATAGCATATGCTGTATTTAACTTAAAACCCGCTGTCATTTTCCAACACCCCCCCACCCTCAGTACCTGGTGATGGATTACTATGTAGGGGGCGACCTGCTGTCTCTGCTCAGTAAGTTTGGAGACCGGATCCCTGAGGACATGGCTCAGTTCTACCTGGCTGAGATGATCATGGCCATTGACTCTGTCCACAGACTGGGTTATGTACACAGGTAGACTATTCTCTATAAAAAATATGGTGCTCATATTGTTTTTATTTACATGTTAGTTTCAGACTGCGGCCACATACAGTCCCCAGAGAAACTGTTAACTAAAGCATTAACATTGTTTCTCACATGGTCTAACTGTTACTTTTCTGAGTAATATGCCCAACATATCTCACACCAAAAACTTGTATGCACTCTCTCCTGGAACTGTAACATGATGTGGACAAAAACATATGTGTAGGTTTCCAATGAATGAAGCCTTAGCTTGATGCTCTAACGATTCCACTCGTCCTAATCCACATAAAAAAATCCGCAGGACCACTCGGTTAGTTGCAGTGTTTACTTTGACACAAGAAAATAATTGGTACAGAAAAATTGTCCATTTCCAAAGAGATCAAAAAACTGTCTGGCTCCACTCTCAGTTTTCCTGACTGCCCAGGTAACTTCTTTTTCCCCAAAACTGAATTCTCATTAGAGTATCAAAAGTGAAAGGAAGCAACAGTCACAGTCACGTATTCCCCACTATTAAAACTGTAACATACTGTAAATGAGATTTAATACTTTTTAAATTATACAAACATTTTAAGTGCAAGGAATAAAACAGTTACATTATTGCATTACTGATAATATGAACTGTAAATACGTCAACCTGTAAATACTGTAAATATTCCTTCCAATTCCTTCTAAATCACTGAACCATGTAAATTACTGTTGTTATATGAACTTAAATTATTAGGCTACATGCTAATTAGTCAAACATCAACAAACTGCATTTAGGCTCCTACAACATGTTTTGATTAATGAAGTCTGACCTTTAGATATGACAATAGTCCCCTCTACCCCGTGTCATAGAGACATCAAACCTGACAACATCCTGCTGACAGCTGATGGTCACATCCGACTAGGGGACTTTGGTTCCTGTTTGAGGCTCCTAGAGGATGGGATGGTGAGTGTTGAAACTGCCAAACATCCGGCAAAGCATGGTTTAAACATTTTTTTAAACTGTCAATCACACAACAGAATAAATGTAGGAAACGCAGGTTAGCAGCCTACTGATTTCATTGCAGGTTCATTCGTCCCTAGCAGTCGGGACCCCTGACTATTTGTCTCCGGAGATTTTAAGGGCAGTAGAGGGAGGTGGAGGTTATGGTCCTGAATGTGACTGGTGGGCTCTGGGTATCTGTGCCTATGAGATGCTGCTGGGGACCACACCCTTCTATGCGGAGTCCATCTCTGAAACGTATGCCAAGATCATCCACTTTCAGGTACATAAACACACTGACAATGTCTGCAAACAACTGATTAAAATGAGACTTTCAGAATTGATATGGCATGTTAAACACTGGCAGATCATATATTGTATATACTGTATATGATGCCCAATGCCAGCGTTTTTAAGAATCTCGCTTTCCACAAGTGGAGCGGTTAAAGTTAGGGAAATATTGTGTTGTTACTTAACACATTGGCATTGGACATAAACCTTGAGGTGCAGAATTGTCTAATTTATTGGTGATTTTAGCAGAATGAACACTCAAAATGGTGCAGCTAGCAGCAGTAATACTTGGTGGTGTCATAAGTAGTAGTGTAAACACCAGGCATTTAAAGAATTTTCTCTTTTTTTAATCCTAAGGAGTATTTTGAGTTCCCTCCCTCTGGCCCTGAGATTTCAGGCAAGGCTCGATCCTTCATCACTGGACTCATCTGTGAGAGGGAAGTCCGTCTGGGGAGGAAAGGCACAAGTGACTTCAGGAGCCATTCATTCTTCTGTGGACTAGACTGGGGTTCCCTGCATAAACTCCCTGCCCCCTTCCTGCCTGAAGTGTCTAATCCAACTGACACCTCCAACTTTGACATTCTGGATGACTGTCTCAGTGAAATGGTATTGTCTTTAAAGAATGTTACTTACCATGTCGTGAACTTATGCTGGAGCCTAGGTTGTGTCTGAAAGAAAATTCCATACTTGTACACACTGTGAGCAGCTTGGTTAAAGGTTCACACTTTTCTATAGGGGATGTATGGAACACCAAGATACACCAGATACAAAGTCTCACAAATTATTCAGTTATTGTTGTGTTCAATTACACAAGTTAACGGCAGTCATGAAAAAAAATCAGCCATACAAACTTTATACCATCAAGCTGGCTCATGCTGTGGCTCCATGCAAAATGTACACAACTTCTGACAAAATAACACCAGCTGGTTGTTGGTATCTTTTGTGTTCTACAGCTGTCTGATGTAATGGACAGAGCTCCAATAGGAGTACACTTGGCTTTTGTTGGATACTCTTACACCGCTACCAGGTGAACTTAAATTCATGATTAATCAATTAGTTATTTGCATCACACAAGTCTAACTGGCCTTTATATGAAATCTTCCTGGGTACTGTTAAATTGGTCTTTTTTTTATAGTCAGACAGGTGCCATCGACCACAGTCAAGACATCATGATGCAGATTGACCACACAAGGCTCAGGGACTGTGAGACTCTTTACACACCAGAGAAACTGGTGAGACATCATCAACCTAAAGAATTTACACTTACCTCATAACTGCATATACAGCATTTACAAGACAGTATGTGTTTTCATGTAATGATTACAAATATTGTTCAGTGTCCTTGTTATTTTGGGCCTGATCTACCCGTGGTTTTAATTCAGAGCCAGCTGTTTCAGCTCACAGACACTCTATCAGACAACCTGCCTGCATTGCTGGAGCTCCCGCTCACTCTGGAGCAAGGTCCTACTGCATCCACCCATGCCACCACCAAAGAGGAAGAGGAGACTGACCAAATATCAGGACTTGATGAAGACTTGCAGAGGTATCAATTGACGCTAACACCGTCTTTAACCAATCCATGTACTTCATCAGGTGGAGCGGCCCTTGATGAGTACCAATTATTTTTAATCAGTCAATCTCTCATATTACAGTAGGCTTTATTCATTGTGTTTTTTGGATGACAAGCCTTAAGATGTTCAGTTAGGTTTTATATGGAAATATTGTTTATGTTGGGCTCTCCAAGGAGATACTAGAATCCCCACACCACAGACATTTTCTTTATCACAGCAAGGGGTGTTTATTGCTCCAAAGTGCATGTTATTTAGGGTATCTGTCCAGATATCTCATGCAGACAATTTCATTTGTTGATATCAAGTAAGAGAGTTCCCATGAGCTCTATTGGCACATACCATGGTGATATTGGTGCACTTTTACTTTAGGGTTACTTTTCTATCATCGTAGTGGTAGTGAGGTACAAATCCCGCATAAACTGTGTTGGCTTTCAGCTTTCAGGTACAGGTATCCCACACAAGAGGAATCCAGTTTCTGGGGAGAAAAAATGGAATCACACATCATAAAACAATTTCCATGTCAATATACTGTACATGTATCATTTTCAAACAATGACTTATTTAACTGACTTGAAATCCTCAGTTAAGCTTTGCAAAGCCTCTGGGTTCTGGACTGCCAAGGTTAGATCACCTCTGGTGACTAGAATTAGACAATGGAGGGCAACAAAAATGTGATATGCTTGTATTTCTTAACTCCAGTTAAAAGCCTTGTTGATGAGAAACATGTTGTGAGAAGCTGTGGAGGATAATGCACTGCAGTGTTTGAAACATTCCTGAACTGGAAAAAGTACACGTATATTTTGGAGTGGATTTACCACTATTTGCTATTTATTTACCACTAAATAAAGACAAACAACCATTGCAGTGACATTACATCATCCCAGCTTCACTGAAGAAATAAAACAACAATAAGAAGATAGATGAAATTTTTAAAACTCACAGTCTTTCCCTCTTTACCCACCAGACGGTTACAAGAAGCAGAGAGGAGATATTGTGAGCTGGAGAAAGAAATGGAGAGATTGAAGCGGGAGATGCAGGACTGGAGAGCCCACAAGGAAACAGGCAAGGGATCAACACCCCTGCTTTCTCATCACACCATCATCTTCATCATCATCATAATCATCCACCTATACAGCCTTCTGTTCCTCTCTGTTTCACCGTTGTCTGCAGTTGTGCCATGATATCATATCAATATCACTTTGAAACCGTGAAGACCGCAGTCATGGAATGAAATTCATTATATGTCAAAGGTTCCATTTATGGCATAGCTAAACATAGGGGTGTTCTAACAACTACCAAATATCCATGCAAGCATTGATGAAAAGCAATGAAATCCCCAGGAGAACACTAAATGCCAAGGCCATGTAGATGTGGTGTTTGTTTTCATTTTGTCAAATTTAAGCCAGATGGTGAAAGGAACTCTTCTAAGGCTGTTTTCAGAATGCCAGGTATTTCAGTAACATTACCTAATCACACAGACATCCACACAAACCAAGTACGACTTTATAGTCCTGAGTATCTTAAGAACAACATAAATGTGAGGTGGAATGAGTTCCAAACAATATGAGCCACTCTGAATAAACACAGTGCTGCACAGTCCCAGCAGCATCTGCTTATATTGGAGGTGTCAGTCAGAACATGGTGGTAAATACCCACTCTAAGAATAGCTTTGGTATGCAGGAACTTGGATGCCTGTTTCCATAAATCAATACAGTGTCATGAGCTTTCAAAAGAGGCAGCGTTGAGGGTCTTCCTGCTGCTTGACTGATGGATGAAGATGTTATGAATAATGACCACAATTCCTGTTGTTGTTAAAAGCATGTGGACAAAAAGCATGTACATTGCTCCATGTGTGATGATAGAAACACAGCAGTCAATGGCTAACTTCACTTCAGTCACTGCTTTCTCCATCACTTCTTCTCTCCCCCCTTTCACACTCACGTCATCCCTTTCATCACTGCAAATATTATATATGTTTGTGGTTGTGTTCTGTTTCTTTGTGTTATTACATTTCTGGCTGGCCAGCAGTGCACACAACTGAATGCCTGCAATAGAGCTGCCACACATCATGGGCGCTGATGTTCCTCTCTCTCTCCTCCAATCACAGAGCTGAGTATCTGCCCAGTATCTCTTGCTCTGCCTGCCCACTGTATGGACTCACCATGGGATGTAAGCCTATCTTTAATCGACTTTCATGTTCTCTTTCTCTGCCTGACATGGTAAACAAAAACAAACCTTTTACAGCATGTAACCATGTAAGTTTCTCTGTATGACATGAAATTTGTACAGCTGGCCAAGCTCTTATTCATTAGAGCCCAACCTCTATTTATGTCTCTACAAAGCTGCAGTCTGTTCACTGGTCTGACTTGCATGTCTTACAGAGGGAGAGAGCGCCCCCAGCCTGCCATTACCCGCTGGTGATTCCTCTCCACCGTCACCTTCTCCTGTTCCACAGGGTACAGACAAAATATTCAAACAATAATCTGTCATATGGATTCAACTGATGTGGGGTTTTGAATGCAAAACTGACTTTTATAACATTTAAATGTTTTGTAGTTGAATGTGGGATATTATTTCATCATCTGTGGTAGACGAAGTATTCAGTCATTTTACTTACTTAATGCTGGAGTGCAGAACTTTTGTCTCCCCTTCTGGTAGTGGGAGTAATTACACAAACACTGTCGAGGCGTGCTTATGACATTACAAAAATGCAGAGAAATGTCTACATTTCCAAGACAATAATCCATTATTTAGGTAGAGTAAATGTAATAGCTACATAGTCTACTCCAAATATTTTACAGATACCAACCTGTCCAAGAGCAGTAACGTGACGTCAGAGAGATTTACCTGGCGGTGATAGGCTTAATCAGCACTGTGTGAACTTGTTTGGCTTGAATGTAATGGATGTTCATTTGTATGTAAAAGTTCTGCACTACAGTTTTACTTAAGTAAAAGTAGCAATACCGCTATGTAAAAATACTCCAATACTCCATTTGCTGCATTCAAAACACTACTTAAGTAAAAGAGCAGATGTCTAAGGAGCAAAATAAAACAAAAGTAAAAGAATTCATCATGAAGCACAACACCTCCTGTCAGTGTTTATTTTTATATGACTAATCTTTGTGATGCCTTACTGTGTAAGCAGCATTCTAATATTGTAACTGGTCAGGGTGCAGCTAATCCTAGTTACTTTATACACCGTTGGGAAGTTTAATATAACAGTACCTCATATTTTATAAGCTGGTGATTTGTTTTATATATAAAATCTTAATCTGCAAAGTAGCAGGTAAACATAGCTGTCACATACATGTAATAGATTTAAATATGCAATATTTGTCTCTGAAATTTAAGGAAGTAAAGTAAAGTAGCATAGATTGGAAATACTCAAGTACAGTAAAAGTACTTCGGCATTACACTCAAGTACAGTACTTATCAGAGTAAATGTACCTAGTTAAATTTTACCACTGGCCATTATTATTTATTTGAGCCTACACACCTACACCATAAAGTAGATATCTGAAAATGAAAGGAGTAATTTGCATATTAAAGCCCCTACAGAGCCATGGTGCACCCACAGGTGTTTTCACTTTGCCTGATTAGGCCTCCAATCAGGAGTGTGTGTGGGTGTGTGCACATTAACTTACAACATTATCGTGGAGTTTGGAGTTCCAACCAGCTACCAACTGAACAGAGGCCTGTACTACGAAGCAGGATTTGAGGTTAGCGAGGTAACCTCAGGGTTGACGCTAGGCTTTCAGGACTACAACGGTGGTTCACTTCTTACGGGGGTAAATCGCCATGGTAACTTATGCTGCACACCTAACCTGCTTCAGAGTGTATAAAAGCACCGCCTACTGACCTATCAATTCTCTTTGAAAATGTCATAACCAATCATAGAAGATCCAGTGGAGCTCGGATTGTGAGATGGTCTCTTCTATGCAGAGACCGGCAAAGCTCTTTAACTTTCCCTGACAATTTTTTATATGAGAGATATAGATTCTCGTCAGAGAGTGACTTATCTGTGTGACCTTCTTGAGCCGTATGTTGCCAGTGTGACACATCGGAGTCGTGTGCGTACAGTTCCGCAGACTGGTGCATTGCCTTGCGTTACTTTGGTCATTTCATTTTTTTAATAAGCATTATCAAAGCCATTTCACTCTGCTTTTGTATCCCGATATCATCCTACACACAGAGACTGATTTAAGCACTAAAGCCTTGTACTTGTTGTACTTAGAAGATATGAAAGTAAGCCTACTTACCGCTTTGAATTATGTTTATTTTTTATTTGCTCCCAAGTCCATTTGACACCGCCAGGGTTGCAGCTGAAATAATAAGACTAAAGCTGTCATACGCCCATAAGAATACATCTAAGCAACACATGAATTTAATGGAGTACACAAATGTAATTAATCAGCTCTTCTCGTGCCCTAATGATGGGCAGTGATATTATAAGCCTTTTAATTTACGCATTCACACAGTCAGCTGTCCTTCCTGCATTTGGCAGCTGCAATTGTGTTGTTTTTAGCTAGATTATGTGTTTCACTTCTTTGTATTTGTCTTATATTAATATTTGCTCTTCATTTGTGAAAAATGCTGCTCTGCTGACAGTAGACTTGTCCATGATTGCGATTGGTCATATGCTGCAAACACCGCTCCTTTTATGTGAACATGCTCATGACTACATTGGGAAACCCTGGGTTGACTTACCGAGTTGATAACCAGCACTGTAGGACCACTTAGCAGGATTGCAGTTGTTAGGTTAAGTGAAGCCAGATAACGAAAAGATACCCTGTGTATGAACTCACTTCGTAGTACAGGCCTCAGGTCTAATCAGCCACAGTTATTGGCAAGACCAGAGATGAGGTGTGGAGAAGGATTTTAATTAAAGGGGAACAGATTTTCATGAAACTATTGTTTTCTTGAGCTCTTTTTTAAGATAAAAGACACTGATACTGTACTGTTTGTACAACTTAGCACTTATTATTTTGTAATTTGACCGGTTTCTAATTAGAACATGATATTGTAGATGTAAAGGTAATGTAAATTGTCTAATAGCGTATTAGGATCTCCAATTTGGTTTCTAATTACAGTATAATTAGGCATAATAGTGTCTAAGTATAGTATATTTTGGGTCTAATATGGCATTATATGCAGTCTCTAATTACAATATAATTTAGGTGTATCGTGTCTAATTAGGGTATAACTTTTTGCTTACTGTCTAATAAAGAACATATTATTTCTAGTTTTTGTCTAATTTGATACAAAGTACGGCTGGTTAGGTCTTATTAGTGTACCGTAAAATAAAGTGTGACCATTTGACCATGCAAACAATAATTTAATTTAATTTTAATGTAATTCAAAGAAATAACCTTCTTATGCTCTGTTTTTTGTCCTCTAGGTTCGCCTGCCACAGGTGAGGAGTGAGTCATACCTGCTGGTGTGTGCAGAAGGGGGGGGGCTCCAAGCCTGGGAGAGACACTGTTATACTGAGCTCTCCTGAATACGCCTTTAGGTGGCACATGCTGACTTCTCCCACTGTAGCAGGATCAGGGACTGAGTCCCTGCTCTATGCTCACTCCCTGCCCCGCTCCTCCGCCTCCTAAATGTCCCAAAATGAAGGAAAAGCAAGACTGATTTTTTTCAGTTTTCCAACTGATATGATGAGAAAAGCAGGTCAGACTGCTGGGAGCTAATGAGAAAGAAATGATGAGGACATTTTCTGACCTATCTTTCCTGCTTACCAGACTGAAAGTCACGATAGAGATACACTGAGTTCAGAGCATGTACTTTAATGTGTGACAATGACAATGATGTTTGAGTGACGCAAGAGGGGCCAGAAAAATCACTCCATGAGCATCTTCAGGCATTTTAGACCATATTGGTGCATTTAGTTGTTACAGTGAATATGATTTCTCTTGTGTATCATGCATCTGCACCTAGGGGTGGTTTGTACTTGTGTTGCACTACTATAGGCATGTTTTTGCTGTGCCTGTTTTCGTATTAAAAAGGTTACTAATAATGACCATGATATCTGTATATGAACTTAGGCCATACCAAAACAGGCTCTTACAATGTGAAAGGTGTGCTGCGTAAATAAAGGCATACATAGCTGGAGAGTTAGGCTGGAAGATGTGTAGCGTATAAAGTCAAGCATGAAGCATAGAGATAATTCAGGCAGAACACTAAAGTCACGCTTGTATAAACTGATTGACATCAACTGTTTCATTCATGCTTCACAATGACTGGCTCATTCACAGCTGTGTGGCTACCAACTGACTAGTAACATCCACTCATGTTCATGCAGGTGTATAGTGCTGCCATTATAACCAGGGCTGTAGTTTTATCAGTGCAAGTACTAAAGCCAGTCCAGAGCCCTCCAGTGCAAACTCAACCCCCCACGAAATGTATGACAACCTACCAAAAAATGTTCTCATTTTAAAAGATTTTTTATATATATATATATTTTCCACATTTTTTATATAAATTCTGCCTACAAGATTGTCTAAATGCTACCTGTAAGCAATTCGTGCATTACCAGCAATATCATTCTGAAGGAGAGAGTATGAAATTATTTTGATTTATGTTTTTGGCGTAAAATAGTACGATTTTAGAATTTGACTTGCCAGAATCCAGCTTAAAAGCTAATCATGTGTAATTTGTGTGTAATTGTAGAATGTAAACTCTTCCCCAGGTTGTTTAAAAACCCCTAATTCCCTGAAATAATAGTGAGAATATGACCTTTGTCAATGGTGGCTATGGCCCTTATTATAATGTGCACATCTCACTAATATTGTGTTGATACTCTCATACCAATGCTCTTGGCTGCCACAGCAACCTTCACAAACCCATCCTCAACCTATTGTGCTAAGTTTTTGGTCAAAAAAATTCTATTTGGTCCAAAAAATGTATGCAAGACTTTCTGACTGACATACCTGTTAACAGAACTAGAGAGTAAAAGAGAGGGACAACAGAGTGTGTTTTCATTACATGACAATCCACAAGATTCTGACTTACTGATTTAGATGAAACATTTTGTGGTAAGCAAGCATTGCACTGATGTGTTGCACTCCAGGCAATATTACACTCTTAATCAGCTTTTGCACTTTGTATTGTAGGATTCTCAATAAAATTCTATTATCATTGTCAGAAATTTAAAGCATCACTTCCAGGGTTTTCCCAAGGGACTCCTCACAGGTGGTGAGAACAGCAGTCCCAAAAGTGCTCGTGGACTGGCACAGGTTCAGTCACTATGTGGTTTCAGTCTGATTTATTACTTTGGTTTTCGCTGAGTACTCAAAAATATTTAAGGGAAATCAAACAAATGCATTTATAAAGTGCTTCAATAATTGGGTCACAGTGCTTTAAGAATGAAAATTGAGTTGAACATTTGATATACACAAGCATAGAAGGAAAGAAAGACTATAAGGAGGGAAACAAAGAGAACAAGAATGGTTGATATAGTGAAACCTAATGTAGATTGTAACAAATGCGAAATAAATGATTTGTTATTGTGGACTTCATAGTCTTACCGGTTGAAACAAAGACTGATTCCTTGACATCAGCAAGAAGATATGCAGGCCCGGTCTTTATTTACAGGTGAGAGGCAAACATAATCTACTGGCTGTGGCACGACACAGAACCCCAAACGGTCAGGCCAGACTTGCTTGCATTGGTGTGTGAGTGTGTGATGAATGGGGGAGTGAGCGAAAAAACGTTCCAATCTCAAAGATCGGTGTCAGGGCCGATCAAGGCATTTTTAACTGATTGTATCGGCTATATTGAGCACAAACCTCAGCCTGATCCTTTGTTTTACGTCAGCTGTCATACAGGTGTTTTTACTCGTGAAGCTTTCATGCAGCAACGCAACGAGCATAGCCGTCATCAACTCTCCGTCTCTCCTCCACTCTGCTGAGCTCCATGTGTGTAGCCTCAGACATACTTTCTGCTTCCTGCTTTCAGCGTCCGCCAACAGCTGCGGACAGCTGCAGACTTGTGGACAGGCCCGCGGTTTCATTCATACTACAATTGAAGGTCTGCGTGTGTACACTCGCCAGCCCTACTCAAAACAATAGAATGTAACGTTAGCTATGGCTGGTACCTACCTTGCTAAGTAGTGGCTAGCTTGCATTGATTGTGGCCACTCATCTTGTATTCTTTCAAAGATGAATTATAGGCAGTGACCGTTGAAAAAGAGCAGGGCTGAGCCCCGCCCAAATAAACACTCAACAGAATACAGTTCACTCAGGTAACTCAGGCGGTGCCATGCCATTGTTCTGACGGCCCTTAGTCCGACACCCCAATAGTCCGAAAAATGTCCCATTGGACTGAAAGCCCATCTGTCCAACAGCCCATTATGTCAAAAACTAATTCCCATTTAGCCCATTTATCCGAAAATACACACTCGCTTGTTCTTCTTAGGGGATTCAGCCCTCACTACCATCATAATATTGCTGCTGCAATACACTACATAATGCCGTTGTGCATAATAATTAGCCAATGGGACATTTTTAGGACTATTGGGGTGTCGGACTAATGAGCAGCCCCCCTCAGGCAAAGGCTGCACCAAAGCAACAAACGCTGGAGGAGACTTTTAAAAGGAGAGCTATTCCCTCAAGACAGCAACGAGGCCAAAAAGATTACAGAGAGGGTTTGTTATTTTATAACGTTACTTTGTAAAGAATAAAAATAAAAAAACTTTGAGGGATGCAGGCATTTTTTTTCTTCATGCATTGCAGAGTTGTTCAATTGTCAAGCATGTACATTGGATTGATTTTAATAACTAATGTACTTGAAGTGTGCACTGTGCAGCTGTATTATCTAAGAAAATACAAGTATCAGCCAAAAACCTTGATCAGGACATCCCTATTAAACTTAAAAGAAAAGCAGACATGCCATCCAGCCCCATTGCTTTGTTAATATGTACAGTTTTAAGGACATTTGCTGAGGAACTCACACCGGCCTGGCATCGACTCTTCTACCTCTCTATAGATACACACTCAGTGCCAGAGCTCTGGAAAAATCCATTATGATTCCAGTTCCCAAAAAGCCTTGTCTTCACAAAAATAATGATTATAGGCCAGTGGCTTTAACTTCCAATGTCATGAAATCCTTGGAGAGGATCATGACAGAGCAACTACATAGGGAGGTGGAGCCATCCCTAGATCAGTACGAATTTGCTTAGATAAGAAATCGCAGCACAAATGATGCCATTTCCACAATACTGCCTCTTGTGTAAGCACAGTCTTTATAAACATTTGTTTGTTTTCACCGATTGTGCGTTTGTTTGTAAGCATGTAAAGTTAAACGTTAAACATGTGTTTGTTATTTATGTACTAAGGTGTGTATTTTTTGAGATTGGTAATTTGTGTGGTTTTTAACAGAATGAATCACTTTGTGACTAATTGGATTGATTGTTTTATCTGGTTGTTTTGATGCAGCAATTCCCTTTAATCCATGACAATTTTCTTCCAGTCTGCACTTGGAGACTCTATAAATGTGGCTAAAATTTATATTTCTATAATAACAATGTATCAAATGACAATGTGAAAACCATGTGACAATATGAAAGGCATCACTCATAGTGATGAACCTACAGAAAATTATCACCTGAAACTGCAGTTCCCCTCAGCTTTACGGAGATTTATGGTGAGTTTCAGCTCATTGTTTAGCTTCACTTACCGCTTTCATAGTGTGATTTTCAGCTGCAACAGACAGTTGTTTTCAGAGAAAAAGCTCTAAAAAGCCACTGTACACTACCTGCTCAGCACCAAACAGCAGGTAGACACAGTTAGAGACTAGCTGGTGAACACAGGGGAGCATTTAGCAGCTCAAGAGCCAGCTGTTTCCCTCAGGAGTTGTTAGAGGCCAAAACAATACAGCAGGTGACTTAGGTTGTCCAGTGATCATTGGGGTTATGATTCAATTCCCTGCCCCTCTTGTCCACATGTCGAAGTGTCCTTGAGCAAGACCCTGAGCCCAAATTTGTCCTGATGGCCAGGCCAGTGCCACACACTCCACTCTGTACTCCACACAAATGAATGAGAGGTAAACTGTAAAGCTCTTTGTCCAGTTAAGTTGAAAAGCGCAGTGGGACTGGGATCTGACCGAAAATGCATTTATATGTAATGAAACGATAAAAACACTAAGAATAATTTTCTGTCATACATGTTTATTTTAACAGTAAACATAGCACAAGACAAAAATAAAAAAAACACTAAAAGTAAAAAAGACGAGTATATTGTTGAAAACAGAAACTGATGACAGAACAGAACAGAAAGGAAATGTACATACATGGTTAAAATAAAAATAAAAGTGTTACACAGTTGAATACTTTATTAAAACTAACAAACGTTATTTTCATTTATGAATGGCTTATGGAACAGCCACAATGTAATGTAGTTCAGAATTAGAATGAGCCCTACATGTAGTATGCAGGGGTTGAGTACAGCAAATAGGGGTTGAGTTTACGGTCTGCTGATGCAAAGCTGCTGTTCTCATGCGCCTGGCGGCGGTAGTACCTGCGGAGGGCGGGACTGCCAGGGTGGCACTGTCTCACATGGAGGAAGTACTCATCAGGGCGGCTTGAGGTGTAACCACAATCCTCACACACAAAGATCTTGGAGCGTCTCTGGCGGTAGGCATACTGTTGGTGAACGCCGTGAATCTTCCTCATATGGGACTCCAGAGAGCACCGCTGTGTGAAGGCTTTCTCACACAGCTCACACTTGTAGGGACGGATACCTGCAGCAGGGGGAGACAAAATAGGTTTTTGTTCCTGTACACATTTGTGTGGATGCAGTTACACATTCGGATTGGCATTAGGGGCTTTGCAAATGTTGCAGTCAATCTAGCAGTCGTTTAAAAGCAGGCTAAGCACAAATAATAAAGAAATATACACCTGGAGACAAAAAAATAGACATGCCTAAAAAAGATTATGAGATCGTGATTGTGAATTATTTCAAAAACATTTTCTAGTCTGTGTGCAGATTTGTATCTGAAGGATTGCCTTTTGTACCTTTGTTATTGATTCCACCTCTGATTTTAGGCTTTGGGCAGATTTTAGCTATAAGCAGTGGTAGAATGATTATGTGCCATTGCTTTAGTACTGTACTTAAGTACAATTTTAAGTTACTTTACTAGTTCATTTTTTAATTTGCAAGAGTTTTTCTTTACTACATTTATTTTACAGCTATAGTTATAGCTAAGTTAATTTGCAGATTAAAAGTTTAACAATTTCTAATGAACATATCAAATACAATGCATTCTTTATATAGTAAATACGACTACCCAACAGTATTTAAACATTTTGGTTAATTTATTTATCTTGTCATGCAAAGTATTTTCAAGTATCTTGAAAAGAGCTCTATAAACATGTATTGTTGTTAAAAGAAAATGTTAAAATCACGTTCAACCAGCTGCTAGCCAATGCTGCTAACACAATAATGCATCAATAATAATTACCTATTATTATTATTATTATTATTATTATTGTTATTATTATTGTTATTAATAATAATAATATAATACTTATTAATTTAAGACAAGAGCCATTTTGCATACTGAGTACTTTTGTTTTTCATACTTTAAATACATCTTGCTGCTCATAAGTCTGTACTTTTACTTAAGTAATATTTTGAATACACAATTTGTACTTGTAACAGAGTATTTTTAGATTGAAGTTCTCATACTTTTAAGTTAGTCCTTTCCAAAACTCTGTGTGTGTGTGTGCAAAGTTAATTCCTGACCTGTGTGTGTTCGCATATGCCTCTTGAGGTCGAAGGTGTCGTTGAATCCTTTGCCACAGAAACGACAAGGATGTCTCTTCACCAGGCTGTGACACTTCAGGTGGCGAGTCAACATGCGCTGCAGAGGGAATATCTTGTGGCACACTGAGCACACAAAGTCGCCTGAGCCTGGGGAAGTACGAGGACGGGGCTGGTAGGGACAGATAAGTTCGCAAAACTGCTTAATGAATATGACAATGTGATAACACTGATCAACATCACGATTTTTCTCTGCTCTCTTTAGCTTACAAGGTATAGTTTGTAGTCTAAACAGTTATCAATACATAGCAAAAAGTACAGAAGCCCAGTATTCATGTTAAAAGATGTTTGACCTATCATTAGGCCCTGCAGGTATCAGGCTGTGACATCATAAATCTCCTGAGCCCTCTGACAACACCATTCTGTGTGTTGTGTTATTGTTGTGACCTAACATACTGTTAAGCTGCCTTTAAATCCCATTTTCACCCAAGCAAAGAGCAGATACTGGGCAGCTTGACCAGGCCTTATATCTACATTGTACAGAGGCTTAACTACCATGTCTGGCCTAAGTAACTTGACAGGCAATTTCATCTGAATGCTTTGCACATTTCAACTCCTCTGTTAAACTGGTTACTGGTTACAGGGATCTCCAAAATCCATTTTCCATACAGGGTTACCCTGCTGAGGCATCATGGAGCTCCCAGACACTTTCTTATGTAAGATTATCACTCTCTCTAGCTTCATACACTTCAACATTATACGCTGCGAGGGGCCACAAAAATTGTGGCAGTAGACCAAACTGCAGACACAGTTTAAGTTTGCCTGGAAGGCCTGACGTCTCTATGCTCTTAATACCATCCACTACCTCCTGTCTCAACAACTGGAGGTGCTCCTTATCACAAAGAACTGCATCATACCACCTACCTTAATTTTTACTTGGCTTTTATCTCTGTTGGAATTGCCTCCTCATTCATATAAAACCTCTTACTCACTTACTTAAAAGCACACTCTTAATTGAAATGCTCCTTGATTTCTCTCCTCATCCTACCCAACTTTAAGTTAGTGTTCAACTCATCCAGCAGCCTTTTGGTACATGGTGTTGTGGTAATGATGGTTGTCATGTCATCTATGCATGTCCTTATGGGTAGTATGCGCTGCCCACTGTGAAGCCTCTCTCTACCTACGACACACTTAGATGCCCTAATAACCTCCATTGCTATAATAAAAACGTATGGTGAAATTGTTCACTCTGCCATGGTGCCTATATCCAGCTGCCACGCTTTTGACTATGTCTGGTGCTTTGAAGTCCTCTAATGCTTCCCACAGCAGGCTATGCGGAACAGAACTAAATACATTTGCTAAATCTAAGAATACCACACGCTAGTCTCTTCTTTTCCTCTTTGTTGACTGAATTTGATGCTTGTGTGCTCAAAGCATCCAGAAAAAATACAGATACACCTAAACGGTCCTATATCAACAAAATCTTTAGTTACAAATAAATATCCCTCCTGCCCTTCTACAAGTCTCAGGGAGAAACTGCTTCTTCCATGCTACCCTACTAAGCTTCCACAAAAATCACTACACATCTGGAGCATTTTTGTACAGCCTGTAGGGCACACCCTTAGGGTGGTCTATTGCCCCAATGGGGGGCATATCTAGTAGTAATGATTATAATTATATGTGACTATGATTATATGTGACAAAAAAACTTGAACTTAAACTTAATCCTAATTCCCTGTCCCTATCCTATCTTTAGGCAGCTTTTCTAAGTATGCCTCTAACTCCCTCTTTGTCCCTTTCAAAGCGCCACTTTTCTTCTTACTAAATGATACCTTGGCAAACTTATACAGATATTTATAAAAAGCAGCCTTAGCTCTTTCCTGTCCTTTTCCCATCTGTTGGCTTTCTGCTTTCTTTAAAGTTGTCAATCTTGCTTTAAGGTCATTCTGCAGTACATTAATGGCCTATTTTTAGCTATCTCTAGCCTTCCTCCGATACAGCATACAGCACACAAACTGTATGCAGATACAAACTGTACTGATATTTTGGCTTTCACTGTGTTCTTCCTGCTCGTTGTCAATTCCGTTCTAAGGTTGATAGCTAGGAGTCCTGCCTCTGAGTCATCTTCCACGCCTGCTCTTGCTGACTCTTAAGGTATGCTCTTTTTCTTACTTGTAGCTGTAAATGGTGCAGTCTAACATACTAAGCTGCTATCACCATGGATTGGCAGTCTATGCTTCCTGTCCATTTCCTCCTGTCAGCTGTCTTTCAAGGCTGTCAGTTGGTCTTTCCCTAATTGTCAGCTGTCCCATTCACAGCAGTCACTTGCTGATGTTTGCTAAGACAGTTATCAATACACAGTAAATAGTGGCAAAAGTTGGATGAGCATTACTATGGAAGCCCAGTAAACTTGGTCACATTATAGAAATTACATTATTTTTGACAAGAGAAGTTTGACCTTACCTTCGCTCTGCTGACAAGTGCCAGTGTACTGGGATGGTAGAAGGAGCCACGGCGCATCAGTGTGGACCAGTCTGGCCTGGTATCAGCCCCTGGTCCTCCTGATCCTGCCAAAGGAGGCGCTCTCATTCCTGCTGGTGTCCCACATCCTAAGGTGGCTACTGGCTGAGGCACAGTGGCAGACTGTCGGGTGTCAGGACTGCAGGATATCTGCTCCTTAGCATTTTCATTCACTAAAAAGGGATAAAAGGATACAGCTGTTTACTTTATATGTAAATTAACAAGGTAAAATTACTACATATAGATGATACAGTGTAACAGGGATATACGATATGATATATGATATGTTACTGCTTACTTTTGACAGCTGAAATTAAATTTAAAGATACTTGAAATTCTTACCTATTGTATCTTCTTTCCACTCAAGCTGTTCTGGCTCTTTCCATTGCCAGGCTCCACATGCCCCATGTTTCTTTTTCACAAGGAAAGACCTCGGCATCCTTTGAATTCTCTCAGTCTTATTCCTCTTTGTCTTCCACTTCTGTTGATCTGTCTTGTAACTGACCCTCAGCCTCTGATCTTTGCACTCGAATGCCACCCTGCTTTTAGTTTTTGATCTGTTGTGGACAAACCTAGAAAGCACCTTACTTCCAACCCTTACATCCAACCCTCATCCCTCGACAACCTGCAGTTACAGTGTCCCAGCAAAATCACAGCGCTCATTTCCATAACACTCTCTGGGAAGAGTGGTGAAGGTTTAGAGCTCCAGAGAAGGGGGGTAGGAGGCTCAGTGTTTTGACTGAAGTACACCTGTGTTGATTGTGCGCGTGCGCCATTTTAACTGGTCCACCACTGGTTTTGCATGTCAGGTAGTGAGAATCCGGGGAGCTTCACATTCAAGTGGCCCTCGGCATGCAAATTTTTGCCCCGGACCAAGCCCTGGCCCCAGACAAAGGGCACGGTCTGAGTAACAGGAGCAAGCACAGAAGAGCCACAGCCTTAACTGCTAGGTAAATCAGCCCTTTCTCTCTTTTTAAGCCTCTTTCTGTTGTAATTGTTTGGTGGGATTACACAGCTTCTAAAATGCATACAAAGGCCATTCACACACACTGACTGTGTTTTTTACATAATTTCACATACATGATGGCACTTTCTTTCTTGTTGTGTTGTTCCCTACCGCTCATCTAGTGCATACTGGGATAGGCAGCAGTCCCTGCAAACCTGAACAGAAAAAGGTGATATAGAATATGGATGAGTGTATGGATTAAAATGTCCCAAACTGTCAAATCTCCAGCATATCTACCAATACATTACTTATTAATATATTACTTTTATATCCGTTAAGAAATTCTGCTTATCAACGATGACAAATTCTGAAAGTAAACTGCACAACCTTGGCTAATTGTCTGCTGAGTCAGTGTATGCTTCAGAGGAAAATGAACTGCATGCATCTTATTTCACTGGACTCTGCACGGAAAATACAAATGCAGCCAGAGACTAAACCCCATCATGCAAATAGCAATAGAGGCCACTCCAAGGACATCAGGAGGATCATGTAGTACAAACTGTACAGTGCTATAAACACACCTCAGTCCTGCCTTAGTGCAACATTCATCCACTCATTTGGTGTGTGTCCCACATGTCCCACATGTCAGCAGTACATACTAAACACTCACAATGCTGTAGATATTGGCCCACTGAAGAAGAAAGTACAGGAAAGTTATCTTTCATACGACAGAGACAGAGTAATTAAATGCTCCTTTTGATAATAAATCTCTTGATAAAGTTTGACAATATGGGTTGATAGGTAGTGTTAGTGTTTCCTAAAATGCCTGCAAGAGACTGTTGACTGTACTGTGTGTTGTTGCCTGCACTCTAACTGTATGCAAAGCACCAGCCTGTGTGCTGCAGCATTGAAATGACATAGTAAAAAGGTAACTCCACTTTACTTTGTACTAGACAAGAAACTCCCTCAAGTGACACCTGTCAAATTTTCAGCACTTTGTCGACTTTGACATGTTGACTTTTGGATAAATGACCAAAGTAAGAAGTTCTGTATTTATTGAAAATTAAAATAAATGCAGTTGATGATTACATACAGATTAAATCACAAGTCATATTTTTCCCCAGATGAGATAAGAGCCAAAAATGAACTCCTGTCATCACTGTTATTCTTGGCAAATTGTGCTTCACGTAAATAACCAGTCAGAACATGAACACACAAGAAGCCTTGTTAACTGTTGATGTATTCATGGTCGGCCACACCCTTGTTGCCTCTTTCAGTTCGACAGATAAAGGTTTCTCTGTGTGTTTGTGTGTGCTGATTAATTGCTGGCCTTCTTTTGCTATTGAAAATGCAGAATAGGATGAGGAGAGTACAATTTAAATCAACACAATTTTAATATTTTACATGTAAATAGAAGCTTTGTAATAACTACAATACAGGTTTAATAGTGATCAGTTCTCATATCATCTTTCACTATGTGAGTGACAGCTCTCCTTTAGTTTAGCCATTCAATTCGCTTTGCTCATTTTTTTGCCATCACACCATGTTGTTTTCCATCTAATACATCCAGAGTGTATTAACATCAGGCCTCAAGTTACAGAAATGGATTCCCATGGATTCCCACAGTTTCACTGGGGAAAAATACCCAAAGATCCATAGATACTTTTCAAACTCACTCCTGTTTTCACCGAAATATTGAATATTATCACCAAGAATTGTCACGGCCACGGCCGTGCTCCAGTATTTTCCCTTGTGTTTCCCACTTCCCCAGTGTCTCCTGTCAGCACACACTGTCCCCTGTGTTATTACGGTATAAGTATTAAGTTTACTATGAATGGTACAACATCCCTGTTTTAAACCAAATCAACCATGTGGCAGTTAAATCTTGGCCATCATGTACTAATCCACATTCTCTGGACTCTTGGTCAGTAGTTGTATATTGTTAGTATATTATATAAGTTCATATAATAGTATACTATATTAGTATTAGTATTAGTATATTAGTACTACATATACCACTAGTATGATATTAATTCCAATGACAATACAGCAGTTTAAGAAATACATAACCAACATTTATCATTTTTGTAGCTTTTGTTCCTTCATTAAATCCTTGTGGAAGAAAAATGGTCTACATAGGTGGTTAGTCTCTAATGTGTTAATGAAGTACTAACTTTGCCACAGCCCTGGCTGTGCCTCTAGTATTATCCCTTGTGTTTTCCCGGTGTTTCACTTTTTCGCCGTGTCTCCTATTTTCCCGTCTGTCTTTTCTGTTCGTGTGTGTGGGAGCGTGCCCCCGCCCAGCCATTCCTCTCCGCCATCCTGTCCTCTGCTCCAGTCAGTAACCTACCCTCTCATCCCATCTCCTATCCCCGCTTCCCTTGCAATAAATCCTTTTCATTTACCACACTTCAATTCTGTGTCTGCACTTGAGTTCTCTTCACAAATCACAACAAACTTGTCAATAATCAATAACCATTCATGCATAACAATGAGTTCAACATTTCTAAAGTTTGCTGCAGCACATCAACGTTTTTTTTAATGTCCCTTCCCATCCAGGCTGTGATTGGTCGGATCACAGAGTGACATTGATGAGCACATCGACTTAGTGAAAAGTTGAACATGTTTCAGTAAGACACCCGACAGAGCTAAACAGCCAGCTAGACAAACCCAAACTTTATTTTATCCCTGTTGTCCTCTGTCTGACTGCTTCAGCTGCTAAACCTCAACTAACCATGGGCTGCTCTCTCTGCTCCCAGTGCCTTCAGGCTCATGAAGCTGAGATGACCAACACCAAATGATATGATGATGATGTTATTTTAAAACAACTGGCTGCATCAGCCTCAAGACTTCAACCTGTTCTCTCTCAGATTTTCAGCACCACCTTTACGTTTGTCCATCTTGCTCCACTCTACTCTTTATCCAAATAACCACGGATGTACTGACAAAAATTCAGCCCAGAAAACAGCTCACGTCTGTCATGTCATATCTGTGGCATAGGTCTCATTAGTCACTTTGTAGAGTTAAGAATATTGATAGCCCCTGGAATGAAGGACTTCTTAAATACATTCTTAGTTGCCAGAGGGGTTCTATAGCACCTGGCTGAAGAGAGGATGGGTGCTGTCTTCCAGGACATTCCTCGCCCTCTTCCTTGGCCTTTCTGTAAAAAGTTGAGCCAAGGGCCTTTGGGGTTTGCCAACTATTTTCCTTGCCATTGACACAATCCTAGAAAGTTTATTCTTAGATCTACAGTTTAGGTGACCGTACCAGGCAGGAAGGTGAAAAGTTAAAACACTCAACAATAGTTTTGTACACTAGTTCTAAGAGCTGTTGACTAACATAGAGGCCGCTGAGTTTTCTAAGATAAAGCCTCTGTGAGCATCTCTTGAAAATATACTCTGTATTTTCAGAGAAGCTCACCTGGGAGTCCAAAACTGTATCAAGGTATTTAAAGTTTACCACAGTTTCAACATGTTGGCCATCAAGTGAAACTGGCTCTATTTTCAGATCTTGTTTTGTACAGATAACGAATTCTTTTGTGTTGGCCACATTGATTTCTAGCTGGCTAATGCGACACCATGTTTGAAGGGCCTTAGTGTGGGCCACATAGGCAGCTTCACCTGAAGGGTCTGTTTTCTGTAGGAGGCCAACTAAGGCCATGTCATCAGCATACTTAAACAATCTAAAATGTTCCTCACTGATCATGAATACGTTGGTAAAAAGAGAGAATAGCGCAGGGGAGAGAACACAGCCTTGTGGGCAGCCTGTACTCACAGTGAGCACGTCTGACATGCTCCCACTGACACAGACCCTCTGTGGGTGGCAGGAAGAAAGTCTCTGATCCAGAGAACTAACTCCGTATTTATGTTGAGATCAATGAGCCTTTTCAGAAGAATATGTATTTTCATTGAATTGAAAGCTGAGCTAAAATCCATGAATATAACCCTGGCATATCCTTGAGGATGCTAAAGCTGTTTCATAACTCTATTAAGCAGAGTCAGCACAGCATCATCTGTGCCTCTGTCGCTCTTATATGTGAACTGGAGTGGATCTAGCATGGTGGCCACAGTGGTGGTCAAGTGATTGGCCAGAACTCGCTCCATGGTTTAACACAATATAGAGGTTACTGTGATCGGCCGAAAATACCATTTGGCATGCTTGCGCCTGGCTTTTTTGGCACAGGTCTGATTATTGAAAATTTCCATGATTTTGGCACTGTGAGTGTATTTAGGAGGGACTGAAACAACCTTGCAAAAACTTGTTTTAGTTGAGGAGCACAGTCTTTAAGAAGACGAGCTATCAAACCGTCTGGGCCAGTGGTCTTGCTTGGCTTCAATTTAAAAAGACTTGCAGCAACATCATCCTCATTCATAACTACTGATTGATAACTTCCCTGAGGGGAACTGGCGCCATTCCTCTCAACTCTCTACACCTCAGACATCTGTTTCAACTCTGGTTCCTGCCACCTTCAAAAGTTTTCAGATGACTCCTCCATTGTTGGATGTATCAACAAAGACAAGAAGGATGTCACATGTCACATGATGCAACAATAATCACCTGAAGCTCAATATCAGCAAGACCAAAGAGTTGGTGGTGGACTACCAGAGGAACAGGAGGCCCCTTGTCCCAGTTACCATTCAGGGAGAGAAAGTGGAAAGGGTGGACTCATACAAGTAGCTTGGGGTCCAAATCAATTAAAAACTGGACAGTTCTCACAACACTGACGCCCTCCTCAGGAAGGGACAGAGCGGACTGTTCTTCCAGAGGAGACTCAGATCTTTCAGTGTGTGCAACAGTCTGCAGATCTTCGACCAATCTGTAGTAGCCAGTGCACTGTTCTTCGCTGTGGTGTGCTGGGTTGGTGGCTAGAGGTGTACAGAGACAGCATTATCTGTATCTGTATCTGTTCAACCAACAAAATGATCAGTCTCTGTATCTGTATTTGGATAGTAGACCAGACGTGAGCGTGGTTTATACCGGAAGTCACATTATATGTTGTATTTTCTAACCTAATATTCATTGGCAATGCAATTCCTGTGCCTTCAAAGCATCAAGTTGATTTAATATTGGTATATAAATAATTATGAAATATATTTCCACATCCTCATACTGTACTTTCCATCACTCTCTCTTTTTTTATTTTTAACTGAACTAAGTTTTATTAACTGTCTGAACATCTAATTCTTTGTGAATTACATAACAGTAATACATGAACTTTTCTGTTTGTTTGTTTTTTATTTATTATTATTATTTATTGTAAGTTTGGATAGACTGCAAAACATCTGAACCCCACCACCACCACCCCTAAACTAGTTGGGGGACACTGACCAGTCAGTTTGAACAAGGAAAATTAAGCTTTATAAATTAAAACAGTCTTTTAAAGAATTTCTAACTAAGCTATTAAGCAGCAAAGGGCATAGGATCGGAATCGGCCGCTGCGATAAGGACTCAGCCAATGGCATGCTTTCTACCAGGTGTCTTGCCTCTGTCCTTGTCTCAGTCCTCAGTCTTGACAATAGTGCTACTATAATGCATAAAGTTGGCAGTTTGCGGGTCGGGTTCAGGTGGTTGATTAACGTATATTTTTGCGGGTTGGGCGGTGCCGATTGGCTCTCATAATGGGCCCGGTGGGTGCGGGTGTTAAAAAACCCAGACCTGCGCATCACTACTCAAGGTTCTAAGCTTCATTTCGATGTATAGGTTGCGGGGTTGCAGCTGCCACACCAGGCTTTTGTCTCGTTATAGCTCCCGCACATGACGCCTCCTCCTCCTTGATGCGAGAGTTTCCCTGAGTGATAGCCGGGAACGGTCAGCTCTCATTACACTGCCTGCTTTGTGATGACTCGGTGGGGGCAACTACAGAATATAGCGATCACTTTTCAATAATGTGTAGTAAATGAAACGACTGCTTAGTGAAATCAAAGTCCTATGTTGCAAACAGAATGGGCATTTTTATCTTGTGGCCATCCACAATGATATGAATTGATTTGACGCACAGACATGTCAATCATGGCTTTTTTCCCCCAAATAATAACAAACAACTTCGGGTAGAAGAAATATCTGTTTCCATCGCATTATTTGTGCTTTCCCCAATAACGTATTCGGATTTGAGTACATCCCTATTGGTGGCATCAGGGCTTGTGAGGCCAGCAAACTGAACAAGCTGGCCAGCTCTGTGGTCGGGCAGGAACTGGACAGTCTAGAGTCAGTGACAGAGAGGAGAATGAAGGACAAGATCAAGGCCATCTAAATAACCCCTGTCACCCCTTCTACACTGAGCTGTGGCAGACAAGCAGGTCATTCAGCCACTGGATTATCCCACCCAGATGCAAAACGGAGCGCTTCAAGCACTCATTTCTGCCCGCTGCCATCAGGCTGTACAACAGCAGTGGAGACCACAGACTGTCATCACTGACCAGCCAGTAAGACATACAGTATGTCATACTGTTTACTGCATTATGAACTACATCTTATCTCAATATTAATACAGACAACTAAAAGTATAATTACATAATCATATCATATAATATTCTGGTGTAAGCTGTTATAACTGATGGTATAATGTTAGTCTTACATTTAGTGTACTTTGCTGACTTTGCTGCTACTAATCACACCACTATGTCACTATGCTTGAGACAGTAACGGGGTTTCCATCCAAATGTACCAAATATGCCTTTGTATGCCTTTGGTCCCCAACATTTTATGTCTCACCAGTGGAGCGAAAGTTTCAGCGGACATTTCAGTGACATGCTTCATGTACATCATGATTTATTTGATAAGTCTGTGTCCATTGCAAGTTGTAGCATCTTGCTTTTTCAACTTTTCCACCTCAGCCAAGCGTAAAAGTTTTTTGCAATATTTCAAGAGTTTCACAGTTTTTTTTGCACCTAGTATGGCACTATGAGGTCAAATACAACACTAGTTGTGGGTATTAGAGGTGTAAAAATTTCTCGATTCTAAGATGCATTGCAATGCGGACGTGGACGATTCTGCATTGATGCAGTGACAGAACATACTTGGGAGTTTGGAAATTGTTGTGGGAAATGTCTCCTTGAGCATAGCTTCTTTCTGTGACCTTGGTTCCCATCACGTTTTGTGGCATCTGTTTCACTCTTCAGCTCAACCTATCTTTGTGAACCAACCTTGACATTGTATCACAGACTCCCTGTTCCCATCCATCTCTTTATCTACTCTTATGTAATCTACCTGCTCGAGCGTCATATGTACTATGCTTCATTAAACTTCAGAACATTGTTGAACTGAACCCTGAACCCTTAGTGTCACTTTGCTCTCCGAGCGCTTGTCACTGCTTCCAGAATCAACTCACAAGGGTCAAGCCAGTAATGATAAACTACAGGATACGAACATTGAACATTTGATCGTTACAACAGAAATATAATTAGGCCTACATGAAAAAAAAAAAACAATGCTACCATTGACTTCTTTTTTTTTTAAACTTTTTTTTATTAGTATTTTCATTATACAAAGATATATACATCTTGGCATGTGGACACATTCATTTCGTTATCATCGTTCACCACATACACGGGTAAGTGTCCAGAATAAACAGGACGAGAGGCAGATGGCTCAAAAGATAACAATTTATTCATCAAATTTGCACATAATAAAAACATTAAAAAGAGACAGGCAATTGAGCGAGCCTAAAGTTGCGTAGTAGCAATTTTAAGAGTGTGCAATAAGCAAGGCACTGATGCTATCACTTGACATACTCAGCAACAATACACAGGAAAGAATCGAAGGCTACTGACACATTTTAGGACCCAACACACATTGTGAAGTAAAAACCAGATCCCACTGCATCACTGCACACATCAAAAATCACAAATTGTATACACTCGCACACAGGAAATAGGTAGATTAACACCACAACCAACGCTACACCATGAGCACACCAGAGGGGGTCTCTAAAATTATATGAAGCCTAGGACTCCCAAATAATTACACTACAGCTCAATGATTGCACAATGCCCATCCACAATATTGCACTAGGGCCAATAATAATACCAAAAAACAAAAATAAAGAAAACAGGAAAGAAAACCAAATTTAACCACCAAAGGCCTGTTACTCTAACCATCTCTTAATGTCGGAAAAAACAGTGATAGTCAATATTGCACTTGAAGACAGTCTTATAAAAATAGATATATTAGACTACATTCAGGCATATTTTAGAAAACAGTGTTTTTCATAAAAATTATCAAACCAATATGCCATACCTTTGACTCATTCAAATTACGCCCGTCTAGCGGCATACTTAATGTTGTGACGACAAATACTAAAAGAGGAAAAGAAAATACACTGAACATCTCATAATTACATTCTAGTGTGGCCTTTTGACAAATCTTAATGGGCATGACTTACAATCATAATCACTACACAAGGTTTGCACCTTATGTAGACGAGCAGATGACTGGAGGCTATGATAAGATAAAAAGGCACATCAATTACTTAACTGTGCATTTTACAAAACAACGGAGGCGATTAAATTTACACATTAGGTTATAAAAAAAGTTGGTCTACCGTGATTATAACATGCCTATACGGCATAATGCATTTACTACTGGACTACTGGTAATGTTTTTAAATAAATACATCACCTACCGCAAACAGATGTTTGGCATCCACACGTGTTATGTAAACATTTCACTGCACTTCCATATTTGCGGACCGATAGTAGAGAGACAGAGAGAGAGCTAGCTACCGGTGTCCCTAAATAATCCTTCCTCACTCCCCAGGGTCCTAAAGACATCCCCATTACGCATGCACAGCAGTTATTTATTCAGTTAACTTATTCATTTAAAGGAAATGAAAGGCCCTCAACATAACTAATACATGGAGACCAGGTTTTATCAAATTTTCTGTATGATCCACCTACAGCATACTTGATCTTTTCTAATGTCAGCATTGACATCACCTCCTGAATCCACTGAGTAAAGGAAGGTGACCTGTTTGCCTTCCAATTAAACAAAATAAGATACCAGGCCAGCAGGGAGGTGAACGCTATTGTCCTCCTTAGATGGCCTGAAAGGCCCTCTTCCGGCTGGACTGCCCTAAAAATGGCAGTAAGGGCTTCAGTGCTTTGTTACATATTGATGACAGACATTTGAAAATTGAGGACCAGAACATGTGTCCCAGAGAGACTGGGATATGGTGGCATCCGATTCTAGCCAATTTATCATTAGAATAATGTAGTCGATGAAATATTTTGAACTGTATCAGATTGTGTCTCACACAGAAAGGTGAAGAATGGATTAACAAAATAGTTGAGACCAACAGTTTATCTGACCTGAATATGTCGTCATCAAATAAATCAGCAAAAAAGATCCCATTGTGATGGTGGAAAGAGATGGTAAAAAGTAAATGGAGAGAAGCCAATCGTTTGTATGAAACTAAAATGTTTTCTAAATTGACTCCAGATTTTAACTGCTTTCCCGAATAACGTATTTGGATGAGGGTACGTCCCTAGTCAGGATCAACAGCCTTCTTCTGTTTTGGCCAGGATTTTTGGATTTGTGCATTGAGTTTGGTAAGCACAGGGCAGGAGCAGCATTCAGCTTTGAAATCTGCCTTAGAGACTGCACTGTTGTCTGTCAGTATCGACAACAATGGTCTCGAAATTTCCACGGTCTCCACATAGTCCATGCCAGTTCCAGGAAGTGGCAGCCTGGATAAGCAGTCTGCAACACTACTCAGTGATCCAGATCTGTACTGAACATCATAGTCAAACTCTATGAGGCGTGCAGACCACCTCCCCTTTGGTAGTCAGAAGCATCAAATAAGCTGCGAGAGGCGAAAGCAACTGTGTCTTCTTCTCCAACATCATTCAGTTGCGTCAAAATGGCTCCAAGTCCATAGTCAAAGGCATCAGTTGAGACCACCGTCAGTTTATTTGGATTGAACAGTGTTAGGGCAGGACTGTTGACAACTATGTTCTTGACTTGTTCGAAGCTCCTTTGTGCTCATAGGTTCCACCAAGCTGCATCAGCAGGTGCAGGGCCATTCAGGATTGCCATGACATGGGCATCATTTGGCTCCAAGCCTTCAAGTGAGAGTCTGTAGCCCAGAAAGTTCAGTGTAGTCTGACGGAAGAGACATTTTTCCATATTTAGCTTCAGACCTGTGTCCTGGATCCGGTGCAGAACATCCTTCAGATTAATGATAATAATAATAATAATAACTTATAATAATTAACTTAATAACTACAACCACAATTACCATATCTATACTTAGTAAAGTTGAAGGATTTTGGAGTTCTACACAGTGCAACATTAAACAGACCAGCATGTATATCCACAAGCATTTATTAAAAGAAAAGAATAAAACACACAATATGCAATCTAACTAAATGTAACTAAAATCTAACTAAAAGAACAATAGGGAGTGTGTGTGTGTGTGTGTGTGTGTGTGTGTGTGAGGGACAAAGAAATCAAAGATTGCCGCTGGGACCATGTGTGTGTGAAGAAAGATGGTGGACTCAGTGACCATGTGGGGTGCTGAAAATGAGGAGCCACACATAGAAACTGGCAAAACAGGCGGGAGCATTTGAAACACCAGCCTGAGTCGGACATGAACCGTGGTGTCGCTCACTCTGTAGGAGTGTATGTGTGTTTAAGGTCAATTTGTGTCTGACATGGTGCCAGGTTAAAAAGAGGACAGTTAGTTTGCATGAAAGACATAATAGTTAGCTTAATGGATGTAACTCCAGCTCTATAAGTACATGCGTGAAGCAGAACTACCGTCAACTTAGTAGTGTGACTAACCGATGACCTAACACAATAAACCATGAAAATGCATCACAACAATGAAGCTTACACACATACACATACAACAGTTAAATATCCTTATGTTTAGCTGTGTTAACGCTATGCTATGCCCAGTTGAAGTCAACGTTACCAGTCCTTTGGGAAAGGGGTCCATTGGTGTGTTGCTTTGTTAAGCTGGCAAATCAATCCGATGGGCCAGGCTGAGGAGAATTGTGGTTCCAGTGTCCAAAGCAGTCCTTGCTGTGCAATGTTCCAAACAGGCTGAAGGAAAACTAGTTGCCCCTTTTATTGTCCTTGCAAAGTTAGCAGCTCCGTGCCAACTTGCTTTATTGCTCCTGTTGCTTGGAAAGTTAGCTGGAAGACTTTGTTTTGTAGCTGCTTGCACTAACTACACTTCCAGAGTTTAAGTTTAAGATTGGTTTCAGGCAGGCCCTCGCGTCGCTGCCATGAAGAACATATGTCTGCCTTGTGCAAGACACACTGTGGACGGGTACCTCTGTCCAGAGGTCAGAGAGTCATCAGAGAGGAGGGTGGGCAGCTGGGCTGCACCCTCCAGAGGAGAGAGTTCCAGAGAAAGAGATAGAAAAGATGGAGTCTGAGCTTTATATATGCCCCGATGAGGTCATGGGTCATGTGCAAGCTTGACCAATGGTAGCCTAAAGCTAGGCAGGATTTCACACCTGTATGTGAAAAACCTGGAGGAGTCTGGGAAACTGAGTTAAATGACTCCTATTGTTCTCAGAACAAAAAGCCATGCGATCTCCTTTTCCACTTGGTGAACCATGGATCAGGGTGGAGGTTCAGGTTGAGAGATCACTGCACTTTCCATTGTAGGTTCAGGTGGAGGTTCCACCAACCACCCCCCTTTGATCTAGATGTCAAGGGTTTTACACAGGTCCAACCCAACCAGAGGTGTACCAGACTTGACTATGTTGAAAAATCCAGTGACAGTCCTGTTTTGGTAAGTAATTGTGGCTTCAAGTTGTCCAAGTACTCGCAGCTTATGTTTTGAGTACTTCAGCAGTTCTACTGTAGGCGGACTTAGTTTGCTTGTCTTGAAATATTTCATGTATACCTTTTTTGGAATTACTGAAGCACCAGATTCTGTGTCAACTAGCATATCAGTGTTATAGCTTTGAGACGTGGCAATAGTGAAATTTCCCATTAGTTTCCCATCAGCTGACTTCCTGGCAACACACAACAGTCACCTCAGGTAAATACACTTCATTCAGCGATTTAGTTGACAATTTGCACAGTCGGGAGAAATGTCCTATTTTCCCACTCGTTTTGCATTTGTCGTTCTTCGCAGGGCAAGACTGGTCATTGGGAAGGTGGCTTGAAGAACCACATCTGTAGCACTGTGGATTGACATCACTTTGTTTTTCCTCTTTTTGCTTTTTGAGTTTTTGATTTCCTGACATCTTATTTTCTTGTCTGTACACTGCATTAACATGTTTCGTTTCACCATCCGTGAACATTTTTGCCTCAGCCATTGCAGTTTCAATGTTTCTGGCTAAGGTAAGATTTTATCAAGAGTCAACTCTGGTTCTATCAACAGCCTTTCACAAAAGCGAGGCATGCATGTTTTCTCAGCACTTTGGTCACATAGCATTTCATTTTCCTTGGTACAGAAGTCACATGTCTTAACGAGCTCACGTAGCGGCACCAAATAATGATTCATTGACTCACCCACAGCTTGAGCGAGCAGCATAAAACGGTACCTCTCGGCGACAACGTTGGCTTTTGGACAGAAGAAGGTCTTCAAAGCCAGCAAGCATCCATCGTAACTATCAGCAGTAAGTGCCAAGGTATTATATATTCTTTGTCCCTCTGTTCCCAAACAGTTAATTAGAAGAGCTCTTTTCCTCTCCGTGAAAAATTCATCCCCTACGATAGCCAGCAGGTAGTTGTCAAACAACTTTTTCCAAGTGTTGAACGCTATTTTCGGATGTCCCGGCCACTCCAGGAAAGCTGGAGGAGGTTGCAATGTAAGTAAAGCCATCTTATTTTCACTTCTTTATCCTCGTCGCCTCATCTTGTTATGTTAGTGCTTCGTAATGACCACCAACACGAATGCATTTTAGCAAGGGACCTCCATCTGTATTGTTTACACATGCTACACCCTTCTTCCAATCTCGTCCTCAACACTACTTAACCAACAGCACCTTCTAGTGGCAGGACGCCCTAACCAGGCCACAATATCTACGTGCAAATGCAGTACAACATAATCTGAACACAACAGTACCACAGGATTTATCTTGTGATTTTTCAGGTTCAAAGGTAGTGGGGACGCCAGCGAGGAGATTGGAGAGACGGGAAGGCTTGATTGTAATTCCATGGTTGACCATAAAGGTCCCTCTTTGTCTGCAAATGTGGTGATCCAGTATGTTAATTTAGAAATATTTGCTGACCAATAGTTATGTAAAAAATTAGGCAGACCTAGACTACCCTCCAATTTAGACCTCTCTAGACTCACTTTTTTAATCTGAGAGGGAGATTTATTCCAAATAAAGGTAGAGATAAGACGGTCCAGCTGTTTGAAGGATTTTAGTAAAAAAACAACAACAACATTTTAACTGAATTAATACGCCCTGCAAGGGAGATGGGAAGGTTTGACCAATGTTCCAGGTCTCCCTTTGTACACTCCAAAAGCATTTTAAAGTTGCATTTAAAAAGTACTTTAAATGAGCTTGTAACATAGATTCCTAGGTATGTAAAGCATTCCTGTTTGACTTTAAAAAGGGAACTGGTCATAGGTACTTTGCTTAGCTACCTTATTAACAGGGAATAGTAGGATTTTTGACAGGTTCAGTTTGTAGTCTGAAAGTATTTCAAAAAGTTTTAGTCGGTCCAGGAAGTGAGGATTCAATTCAATTCAATTTTATTTATATAGCGCCAAATCACAACAAAAGTCATCTAATGACACTTTACATATAGAGCAGGTCTAGACCGTACTCTTAATAATGTTATTTACAGAGACCCAACAATTCTCACCATGAGCAAGCACTTGGCAACAGTGGCAAGGAAAAACTTCCTTTTAAGAGGCAGAAACCTCGAGCAGAGCCGGGCTCTAGGTGGGCGGCCATCTGCCTTGACCGGTTGGGTTGAGAGAGAGAGACAGAGAGAGAGGAGAGAGAGAGACAGACAGACAGACAGGCAGGCAGGCAGGCAGGCAGGCAGGCAGACAGACAGAAATGCAGCAACAACTATAATAACAATAGAAATATAACTAATAATAGCAATAACAGCTATTATTATAATAACATTAATAACAATGGAAGAATGACTAATAATAGAAATATGACTAAAAATTGTAATACGACTAATAATAGAAATATGGCTAGTAATAGAAATATGAGTAATAATAATAATAATAATAATAATAATA
>NTHP01000261.1:1380445-1406161 GCA_003416845.1 Oplegnathus fasciatus | reverse complement strand
GCGTCTTTTTGACACAGGATGTGTCTAATTTTTGCAATGTTACGTAGATGAAAAAAGGCAGTCCTTGAAATTTGTTTTATATGGGAGTTAAAAGACATATCCTGATCAAAGATTACTCCAAGATTCCTTACGGTGGCGCTGGAGGCCAGGGCAATGCCATCTAGGGTGACTATATCTTCAGATAATGCATCTCTGAGATGTTTGGGCCCAAGTACAATAACTTCAGTTTTGTCTGAGTTTAACAGCAGAAAATTGCAGGTCATCCAGGTTTTTATGTCTTTAAGACATGCTTGAAGTTTGGCTAACTGATTGGTTTCATCAGGCTTGATCGATAGATATAATTGGGTATCGTCCACATAACAATGAAAGTTTATGAAGTGTTTCCTAATAATATTACCTAAAGGAAGCATATATAAAGTGAACAGAATTGGTCCGAGTACAGAACCTTGTGGAACTCCGTGACTAACTATGGCAGGCATAGAGGATTCATCATTAACATGTACAAACTGAGATCGATCTGATAAATAAGACTTAAACCAGCTTAGTGCAGTTCCTTTAATGCCAATTAAATGTTCAAGTCTCTGTAACAAGATGCGATGGTCAATGGTGTCGAATGCAGCACTAAGATCTAACAAGACAAGTATAGAGACAAGTCCATTGTCTGATGCAATTAGGAGGTCATTTGTAACTTTCACCAATGCTGTCTCTGTGCTATGATGCACTCTAAATCCTGACTGAAAGTCCTCAAATAAACTATTGTTATGCAAAAAGTCACACAACTGCTTGGCGACTGCTTTCTCAAGGATCTTAGAGAGAAAGGGAAGGTTAGATATCAGTCTATAGTTGGCTAGAACCCCTGGATCAAGATTAGGCTTTTTAAGAAGAGGTTTTATTACAGCTACTTTAAAGGACTGTGGTACATGGCCTGTTAATAAAGACAGATTGATCATATCTAATAAAGAAGTGCTAACTAAGGGTAAAAGTTCTTTAAGCAGTTGGAGTAGTAGTTGGAATAGGGTCTAAGAGGCAGATTGATGGTTTAGATGAAGATATCGTTGAAGTTAGTTGGTGAAGGTCAATGGGAGAAAAGCAGTCCAAATATACACTACTCACAAAAAGTTAAGGATATTCGGCTTTCGGATGAAATTTCAGAATGCACCTAAAATGCACTATAACCATTACAGGTGAACTTAATTTGACCTTCTCTAAACTTTTGAATGCACATGTCCAACTGTTCAGTGTTTCAGTACTTATTGCATAACATGCTGTTCTCTAACAAGGTGATTAACCGCAAAAATCACAACAAGTGTCTGATCCATGAATCGACCACTAAATGTTCTGGTTCAATGACAATTTGTATGTAAACAGTCCTCTTCATCATGCTGTTCACATTTTGACATCATGAGACCAAGACGACACCTAACAATCGATCAACAGTACCTGGCCATTGCGAGGCTTTAAACGGGATGTTCTCATAGGGAAGTTGCCACTGAGCTTAGAGTGTCACAGAGTGTCATCAGCAGGTTGCAGCAGAGACACAGAGAGACTGGAAGAGTCACAGAAAGGCATAGAAGTGGACGTCCTTTGGCCACATCCCATGCTGATGACCGCTTCATTGTGAACAGTGCCCTGCGGAACCGGATGGTGAATGCCACTCAACTCCAGGCACGTTTAAGGGNTGTGGTATACCCACCATGTTGTTAGCTTTTGTTTCAATAAATTGTTTGAGATGAAGAAATTACCATTGCATGCTTCTACTTAAATGCCCTACTTTCATGATATAATATCACTGTGGCATGAACTTTTTACATTTTCCATAAATTTCACCCGAAAGTATATATATATATCAGGTTTTACCGCTGTTCCCAAGATCCCTGTATTCGAAGATAAATCGGTAATGATTGAGGGCAGGACGTGATGAATTTTGTCTCTAATATTTATAATTTTATTATTAAAGAAGCTCATGAAGCAGTTACTACTGAGAGCTAAAGGAATACATGGCTCAATAGAGCTATGGCTCTCTGTCAGCCCGGCTACAGTGCTGAAAAGAAACCTGGGGTTGTTCTTATTTTCCTCTATTAATGATGAGTAATAGGCTGCTCTGGCATTACGGAGAGCCTTCCTATATGTTCTAAGACTATCTTGCCAGACTAAACGGGCCTCTTCCAGTTTGGTGGAACGCCATTTACTCTCAGGTTTTCGCGATGTTTGCTTTAATTTGCGGGTTTGGTGGTTATACCATGGTGCTAACCTCTTGTGTCATTCGCAGTGAGCCTGCAGCACTATCAACAAACAAGGATTAATAATTTTGGGTTCCAATTTTGGTTGGAGCTCAGAATGGCCAGAATACATAACATTTGGTAACTGTCTCATGTTGAAAAAAGATTGGTGACCAGAAATAAAAACCGTTTGGTCTTGGTTGATAATAGTGGGCATTATTTTTTCCAAGCGGTGTGAGAGGGCCTTGGTTAGTGTTTTATAATTGTGCATGTGCTTCAGTGATCTTAAGTCTTACAATCATTATAGTATCTTGCTTGTTTAACGTAATGTCTGCAGTTTGTAGATGATGATAAATGAAATCCCTCACACCAGCTCATGGGGCACGTACCACACAACAACTTTTGTAGTCAGGGGTCACCAACAAAGTATTCAAGAGCCAAACTGCCAGTAAGCCAGACACACACACACACACACTCACACAACAACAGCAGACCGTCATTTCCGCTCAAATATAGACCCACACAATGTTGTACCAGAACCAAAGACACTATCAACATGCCCAAGATGTAGGCAGATGTGTTACTGTCATATAGCATCTAGGCCTGTGTCTGACTAAAGGCATAGACCACCCAATAATGTAAATTTGTCAGTTGTGTTCTTACTTTGAAAATAGTCTAATAGAAAACATAAATGGACATTCCGCATTGTAGATCCTGTACTAGTCCCAATACCCAAATGAATGGATAATATAGGAATCAGTCTATAGTATCTAGTAATATAATAATGATAACAATAATAAAATAAAGTCTACATGTCTATAGTCTCTGATGGAAAAGATCCTGTAGAATATGGATATATTTTTCTAGGTAAGAAAACAGCTGACAGTCTGATTTTGGGGTGGTAGTAGCTAGGCTAATGTTTCAGTCTTCAAAGTAGCCTATTTAGCCAACATTGGAAATGAAAGGGCACGCTATCATAAAACTCTGAAGGTAAGAAAGTAAAGTGTATTAACTAGCTAGATAGCTATCTACTTACATTAACCTACAGCGTGTCCATTGACTTGTGCAACACACGTGACCATAGACTGAGGAAGCGAGCCACTGTGATGGAGTGAGGCAGGCAGATGAGACATTCAACTGACGTCATGGTTAAGAAATGGTATGGTCCACTTTAGGGGTGTCTGAAATCATATTACAAGATTCTTCTAGGCATGAACATGGGAAATATATTGTAATATTTACGATTTCAGGTAAGAAGGCTATATAAATGTTTCAACCCCCCCCCCCGACCTGTTGTTTCTACCTCTAAATAACAGAATTTAACTTTCATTAACCTCGGGGCACCACCCATGAAAAAGGAAAAAAGAGAGCCAATTAATTAATTCAGTCTCAATCTGATGGTTGCAACAGAATTCTTGACTCATGTACAGTATGTGGAGGAAATCTGGGAGCTGGTGAGTGAAGAAGTTTCAGGAGACCTGGATGTCTTATGCAGAAGCATTTAATGAAGCTTGATCAAGGAGAAAAGAGATGAGCACTACAAGTGATCACTGTGTAATGCCAACCCAATTCTGAATGTTATTTCCTGGTTTAGGAGTATTTAACCCCTTACTGGCTATACGAGATTCACTATGTGTCCAGATAAGATTATTCTTCACCCAGCTAAAGAAGTGTGAAGATTCTATTTGGTTGGATCTTAAACAAAGAACTATGCTTACCTATTCTAGTCACGTTGAATGTCACTTCAGAGGCCTGTACTACAAAGCAGGATTTGGGGTTAGCAAGGTAACTTCAGGTCTAACCCTAAGTTTTCAGGGTGGTTCACTTCTTACTGGGGTACATCACCATTGTAACTTGTGCTGCACACCTAACCTATTCTGGAGGTCTGGTTCGAGATAAGAGATCAACGCGTATGAAAGCACCACCTACTGACCAATGAATTCTCTTGGAAATCATAGAAGATCCCTTGGAGCTCAGTGTGCGGATGGCAAGAGTGTTCAGAGACCAGTAAAGCCTTTTAGCTTTCTCTGACAATTTTTTTCAGCAGTTTCCCCATTGCCTTAGTGCCATTGATATCAACATACAGCCACCAGCACACAGCAGGAGCACCTTCTGCAACTACAAATGTCGGTTCTCTGTGCAGATGATGGCTGTTGTTGATGCGTCATACCAATTTAGGTATGTTAGTGTGGGTGCACAGGGCAGGGCCTCAGATGCCGGAATCTTCGACCAGCCAAATTTAAAGGGAGCACTTGACCGAGGCCTCCTCGACATTCCCTCCGCAAAACCACTGCCAGGTTCAGCCATCGAAGTCGCAGATGACGCATACCCTCTCCATTGTGACCTAATGAAGCCATTGCCTTACTGCCAAATGGACCATGATCAGAGGGTATTCTCTAACTACAGACTCTCCCGAACCCAGAGAGTGGTGGAGAATGGTTTTGGCATTCTCGCCAACCGGTGGAGAATATTCCGCACCACAATAATGCTCAGCCCAGACAAGTAATAAAGATCAAAATAAAACGGATGGCGCTACACTCTCTCAAGGCCAAGAGGATCATTTCTTAATAATGATGACTGGATCACCTGATTTCATCATATGTTCAAGAGGCCAAAATATTATTATTAATTCATTCATCCCTATTCATATTTTTGCCCTTTCATAGACATTTCTATAGTTTTGTCCACTATTTTGTATCTAATATACATTGCTGTCCACTGCAATGCACCAACCTCACCTTGTCAAATTTTCTTGTATGTGCAAACTATTGGAAAAAAATACTGATTGTGAAGTTGTTTTGAACCTGATTTTTTCTCTGAAGGTGATGAAGATCACCATGATGTGTGTGTCTTCATAACTTCCTGCGTGCCGTCTTCCTGCACTGGCTGACATACTCATGGAGGGTAACTGGAGGACTGATGGCCTAGGAGCAATGCAACCTCTTCAACTGGAAAGGCTCGCAACAGCCCCACGGCTGCCAAAGAACTCTGTGACAAGCTCAAGAGCTATTTTGTGACACCTGCAGGCCAGGTTCCTTTGCAGGAGAACTCTATTTAGAGTGACACAAATCCAAGTACAAGGATCATACCTTTGTTTGGGAAAGATTTTGCCAATTTTCTACATTATGCCTGTCTTTTACAATGATTCTGGTGGTTGAAATCTGCAAATAGCCACTGTCTGTGTGCCCTGCACATAGCATGTTTGTTGATAACTGAAACAAAATGCATTTCCATTACTTTTTTTCCTGTATTTTAATAAATATTTCACATTATCAAGAACATTGGGGTGTCTTTAAAGACTACATTCAAGATGTTTCAAACAATTTTTAAGAAATTGTACTTATAATTTATTTACTTGTTCAAAAGGGTAACAAGAAGTGTAAATAAAATTCACCCTTGGGTGTTACAAATAGCACCTCAGCATTAGGGTATATATTCAAAACGTTTTCAAGTGCAAGTAGCATTGAACTGCATATGCAAAACAGAACAAATAACAACAACAATAACAGTGGATTTGTTTACAAAACTAACATTTTTAAACCTTTCTTGGAATTTGCCTTTTATTCTCTGTAAACAGCAAAAAACAGTGTTTGTTTTTTGGTTTATTGCTCGACACCACAATCGTCTAACATTCCCATAAAGCTAGGATGTTTGTACTGATGGTGACGAGGTAGTGACTGCGTAGGTATGTGTGTGGGGGGCTGCTGGTGAGGTAGTGACTGTAAAGGCGTGTGTGTCGCAGGAACCTGTACAGGTGGAGGAGGGGGACACATAGGTAATAGCAGGTATGAAGATGGCATTGAAACTGGCAGGTCACACTCCTGGGCCTCATTTACATAATTCATAATCTTTCTCTTCAGCCTTGTCTTGATCACAGGATTTTTTATCAACCTCAGTTCCTCTGCTACTTGATTCCCAAAGGTGCCATCACAGGCAGCAGCTGGCTTCTGGATTGCAACAGACATCTCCTGTAATGAATCAAGCTTCCGCTTTTCAAGGGGATCAACAGTTTGGCAGTTTTTGCAGGTTTGAGAGTAGGAGAGCAACATTCATCATCATTTTCTCGGGTATATGGTTCAGATACAGTGGTCGACAGGTTCCAAGCAGTGTCATCAGACATCTCTGACATGTCATCTGGGTCACTGACGGTGTCATCTGTGTTCTGCCATTGCATCTTTCACTGACTGATCATGCTGTAACAAAAAGATAATATGCATACAAAATGAATCAGAATAGAACAAAAACAATTTCTCTGTATATCACAACAGAATACATTTGCATACTGGTAATTTCATCTGCTAGTCTGATATGAGTATCCGAAGCTTTGTCCTCACTCCTGCTGGGTTTTGGTTTCAGGAGTTTTGAATAGGCTACTGGGTTCGTTACGTCGTTGCCCTAGTCTTCACTTCCTCAATTGCAATCAACCAAAATTAAGGTAGTATAAATCAAATATTTTCTGATACAGGCTTTACAAAAATGTGTATTCCTCTCTTCCACACATAACATTAGACCTAACAGCTAAACTTTTGCAGCTACTTTACGTTAGCATTAGCATTTTAGCTCACCTGTTACATCAAAAGCTAAGGTAATTTCTGCCCAACTCTTTTCTTTGTTCTGTTGTGGTACGTCTTGCACGAGACATTAAATAAGCACTCATGCTGTTGCCATAGTTCCACAGGCTTGTCCTCCTTTGCTCTTGTCCATCTGGCTCGGAGACAATAATCCGATTCCTAAAGGCTGTTTCACAAAAGCTAGATAGCGGATTAAGCCAGGATTTTCCAGTTATCCTGGCTGAATTTAGGCGTGACTCGGTTTCATGAAAGCAGTGGCATATAAGTTACCATGGAGATTTATTCTGTGCAGCTAGCCTGCTCCAGACCAGGCTAACAGCGGGGCTTGATTAATCCTGGTGCCTTATCTGTTCAGTCACCAGTCACTCCGATCGGAAACCAATGTGTGTTCTGCAGTTATTCCGTGTTCTTATGTATGTATTTTGCTTTATTTTTATCAGCCTGCATTAAAATACCACAGGTACACATTACCATTCAGTTAAATACGGTTATTATTTAAACACTGTAATAATAATAATACATTACATTTATATAGCGCTTTTCACAGTGCTCAAAGACGCTTAACAACAACACAATAAAACAAGGAGAGATAGACAGAAGATTCAGATAGAAGAGAGAGATGTGAGTAGTGAGACGAGAGGTGGGGGGGTGGAAGATTAGAAGTCAAAAGCAAGAGTGAAAAGGTGGGTTTTGAGGGCTTTTTTAAAAGGCTGACAGGGTGTTGGCCTTTCGGATGTGGCTGGGGAGGGTGTTCCAGAGGGTGGGGGTGGCAGCAGTGAAGGCCCTGTCACCCCAGGTCCGGTGCTTCGTCCTGATGGGTTGGAGTAGGTTAGCGTCTGCAGACCTGAGGCGACGGGTGGGGGTGTGGTGGTGGAGGAGGTTGGAGAGGTAGAGGGGGCGAGGTTGTTGATGGCTTTGAAGGTGGTGATTAATATTTTGAAATTTATCCTTGTGACCATTTATACCATATTGTTTTTATAATTATTCATGTGATAGTCATTGTTACTGTTATATTGTGTTCATGAAGACTGCTGCTCATATTGTTGTTAGAGGTTTGATGAATATATTATTGCAGTTGTTGAGATGATTAGAAATGGCTGATAAAGTTGCAAAGGTTTTTTCAATGAAGTCAGTGATAAGGACAATATATAAAGTCCTGTACACAGGTGTGTTTCTTCCTTTACAATGGTGTGCCCTTTTTTAGACGACATCATAGATGATGAAGCACTCATACTGAGAAGAGATTGATTTCTTGGAGATGGACTGGGACCAGGGGTGTTTCCAGGACTTGAGGACATTGTGGGCTTAGCCTGGACCTCTGTAGGGGGGCACGGGGGGCTCCTCCCACGTACATTTTTTTTTGATAAACAAGATCTGTTTTTATGCTTTTTTATGCACTCTGGCACCTTATTTACATTCAAAGTACATGTCTTAGTAACTCAAAAACTGTCCACATGAATTATGATATTAAACATATTAGTAGTTATTATTAATTAGTATTAGTATTGAGTAGAAACAGAATACTTCACAACTGCCATCATTAAACATTTATTGACTAGGGTTGGAAAAACAGTTAAATGTAGGCCTATTTATGTTAACATTAGTTTGTTGGCATATTAAAAGGGTTTTCTTTCACACACACGCACACACAATTTTCAGATAGGCCTACAGTCCATGCATTGTGTGCACTGCCTGTCTTCTCTCTTCTCTCTCCATTGTCTGCTGCTGTCTCTCTCTCTTCTCTCTCTCCATTATCAGCTGCTGTCCCTCTCTCTTCTCTCTCTCTCTCTCCATCATCGGCTGTCTGTCCGTCTGTCTGTATCTCTCTACGGTTTAGTTTGTTTTGGAGCCACACTATTGTGTAAAGTAAGTTATGCAACATGAGGTTTGTAAAATAATTATCAAGCGAGGAAAAACCTGCTAAAGTAAAATGAAAATATGCTGTAGGATCAGACTAGTATGGCCCGCGAGCTAAACAACAGCACCTACAATGATGATGAAATGTACTTTATACTATATTATAAATCAACAGGCAATTTCAACTACTTCCTACCCTTCCTTTTCTTTTGGAAAAATCCAAAAAGATTTTTTTCCACCTGGACCTGTACACTCTGCCATTTCTCCTCTACTCATACTGTTGCTTTATTTCCTGATAACATCAATGGCAAACTGGGTAGAGACCTGGCCTACATTATTAATTGTTTTAGTTGATTTATTGCTTTTTGATGTATTCTTTAACAATAAAGCATCATGTATGTTACTCTTCCATGTGTATGTGTATTTTATTTGGAATTGGTAGCACACAATTTGTGGTTATTAGGTTTCATAATTGTATAATCCTCCCAAATGTCCCTACAACTATATAGTGTACTGTGCATTCATGAAACAACAAGGAGAGGACATTACAATGTTTAATATATTGTGTTACTATCATGCTTACAGTGTGCATTGAAATGATCACTTTCTAGTTAATGGATTGCCAAGTCCAATTTCTTCAGTGTCTTTCTTTTTATCTTCATGTCTAGGTCGAAATCCTGCAGTTTATGTGATATTTGATTTACGAACTATTTGTTTTTTTGAGTATGAGCTGTACAGACATCTGACAATTTGTGAATTCTATAAAACACATCAGTTAGCACAGCAGTAATTGTGCATGGTGTGGATGTCCTTCAGGTACTCACTACGTTGCCAGGCTGGCTCTCAGACTGTACAGCATCTGGGTCCTGTTACAAATATGATATTCTCTTTATATATATGTATATATATACACAGCATTTGAGAGAGAGAGAGAGATTTGCACATAATATACATGATCGTATCACATATTCTAGCATTGTGGATTTGTGGCTGTAATTAGGCCTAATTTTCATTAAGAGCAGTGGTTAGTAAATGTATATTTTTAGGCTTCTTACACATTCAGTCGGTCCGCTATTGTCTGCCACACTTTTTCTTGCCCTTTTATTACAGCGGCCATGTTTCCTTTTTTTTTTTACATATTATATGCTTTGCTTCCTTGTAAGCTTGCATTAGTAGCTAGCTGTTGCTCACTGGGTGTCAAGTGCGCGGTACATGTCTTCCATTTCAGCATCTGTAAATCTGTGATCGACCTCGTGGTCTGTTGAAGAAAGCCGTGAACGAGCATTTATCCGAATTACTTACACATGGCCTCACCTAGTCGCATCTCCTCAACCTGGCTTGGCCAACATGAAACATATAAAGCCAGGATGCACTGACTAGGACAAGCCTCGCTTTTTTTATTATCCTGGACTTCTGAATTCTGCTTTTGTGAAACAGCCTTCTGCTGTTGGCAGCCATGTTTGTGTTTACACAAGTACACAACATCCGGTTGGTGCCGTTTCCCAGTCAGCTTGTTCTCATTGGCTGTTGCGGGTTTCTGCTCAATATTCCATCACTGCCTTTCACACTACAGAATTTCAAGCTTACCGCTTACATGATCAAAAAACTTGTGACAGAATCATTACTATCAAGATGCTGTTTAACTAATTCGCTTATAGTAATCAAGTAGTCTGCTTACAGTGTTCATTTTGGGTCTTTTCATACATGACAACATATGGTAAAAAACTTTAAAACTACTAAACAGTAATTACAGTAATTCTATTTACTTTACTCCCATGATAATTTGTATATATTCTTCTAATAAATATACAAATGTAAATAGTAATCTGCATGAGAAATGAAGAAAAAAAAATTGGTTATAATGACCATCTACTTATAGTGACCAATTTCACCTGGACAGACATGATCACTATAAGAGGTTTCGACTGTATTATAGTTTGCTCTTCGTTTGTAAAATATGCCGCTCTGCTGCCAGTACACTTGTCCATGTTGCGATTGGTCACGTGCTAGCAGACATACCCTGGGTTGACTTACCGAGTTAATAACCACCGATGACCGTTTAGCGTGTCTGCGGTTGTTAGGCGTAGTGAAGCCAGATAACGAAAAGATATCCTGGGTATGTTGAACTTGCTTCGTTGTACAGGCCTCAGGTCACATTGAAATGTCAAAGAGGAGACACATGTATCAGTGTGGAGTCTGGGCAGAGTGTGGCCTCTCTCCTAAGACCTTGGTCTCCTTGTAGATGGAGCCAGCCTAGCCTTATCAGGACGGCTGCACTCTGACCAGTCATTCTTAGCAGACAGAGAACGGAACTATTGCTCTGAAAGTGACAGGTCATGACCTTCTGCTTTTTGGTTTGCAACTTACCTTTAGTCTTAAGGAGGAAAATCCCTTCACAGCGTACAATGACTATAGTACTTCATACCCACAAACCACATGATCACGTTCTTTAAAAATTAGAGGTTTATCAAACTACTACTACTAAATCCTGTGAAACATACAGATGAGTGAATAAACGCAATGAATACAGCAATCAACTTTTTAAAAAAGAATGAGGACCATTTTATACCAGGTAACGCAGTGAGATTATGTCTTCGCAAGATGTATTAATTTGTGGAAACACAGGAGACCACTAACTGGATAAAACATTAACAGTGATCAGTGAAATCACCTTAATGCGCCGTTCAGCCGCCGAGAGTTTGTTGGGAAACACAAGCGAAATACGTGGTGACTCGGCTTGAGCCAGTATGCATCTCTCCTCAGGCATTTTCAGGTGCGCTCTCAATCCCATGTGGCGTCTCGGCTTAAGCTGGTATGGGCACAGAGCCAGAAGACAAGTCAAAAGGCTAAGCGGCTAGAGGAGAGAGTTAATACAAGAGATCTAAGACAAGAGAGTGAGCTTTTGGCTTCCTCTTATTTTTGTAGTCTTCCGTAAAAGGGGCGGGGGTATCTGGTGTCAACGGCCAAAAACTTCATCCTTCCCACCCTAAATCTAATTCTAATCATCCTAATTCTTTCTTCGTTACCAATTTCTTTTCTAAAGAATTAATGAAGTTTAGCACATGTCTAATGCTTCCATGTTTAAAAGCTTGACCTACTTAGTTGCTTTAAGATACTGAGCACCTTTTATGAATAAACAGTAATAAGTGATAGACAGTAGCTACATTTACATGGGGCCTAATATTCTGATTATAATCGGTTTAAGAGCCCAAACAGAGTAAAAATGCTCCATATAAACACCTCAATCAGAATAAACAGTCCCAAACCGATTTTTAATCGGTTGCACAGGGGTAGTTTAAACCTTTTCATAAACCGTTCAAGAGAAAAATTGTACCCTGCAAACGATTAACCTGATTACTTACTGGCTGCATCCTTTCTGCGCATGCCCTCCGTCATGACATAAATGCGTGGGGACGTACGTTTCTCCACATTTACGATCGATTTTTATCAACGTAAACTGGTGCTTGATTAAGAGCAACACAATAACGGCAACTACTGCGCTTTGGTACGTGTTTGATCAGTGATATTGCTGAACGGGCTGGTGCTGAAAGGTAGCCGTTGAGGAAGACGAATGCATGATGTAGGCCTATTCATCACTTTTGCGCATGTCACATAGCTGTTCCGATTAAATGCGCCGTATTAGATCACATCCCATGTAAACAGTTGACCCGAAATCTTCAATCAGAATGATTTCAATCAGAATGACAAAAAAGTGTGCATGTAACCGCAGCTAGTGTTACACAGGCTCAAATGTCAGAAATGGCAATCATGTACAACATCCAATCCACAAACATATTTACATATACTGTATGTGTCTGTATGTATACATACAGCAAATTAATGAGTAACACTAGATGTTACACCAAGTGTGTCTGTTTGTCAAAATTCAGGAATCTGTGTAAACAGTTAGTTCAGTTTCTGTTATTATGATAAGTGACGCATTCAATTACCCTGTAATTGAATGAGAGGCCTGTGATTCGAGTCCGGCTGCATGGTTTGTCTGAAATATCTTCGTAAAACACATTAACAGATACAAAGAGCACTGAGCTTGTTTCCTGTTTTTGATATCATGCACACAGTTTAACTTAAGAGACTACACTTAGCTTTGAATAGACTATGTATAAAGAGCAGATACTGTAGAAGAAGAGCAGATACTTATAGTTCAGCTACCCTCCCCTTTAACAGCTGTGCCAATGCGCTCAGTGTCTGAGTAAGTGAACAAATCAAGTCTGGCTTCTTAATCAAGTTAAGTGTGGATCATATGTATCTCATCTTTGCTTTCTGTCTTTCTAAACACATCTATAAGCTGCCATCAGATGTCCTACCTGGAAGAAAGGGTTTTTGGAACCATAAGATAAGAACTGGATTTGTTTATTATTATTTGATTTGTGCTTATTCTGTTTCAAGTACAGTGCAGTTTCTATTCCTCTATTTGTCATACATATATAAAACGGGTCATTGTGATATTTACTTACCACTCCTTTGGTTGAATAAAGGATACTGCAAGTAACTGGAAATAAAAAGTGTTAATGGACCAGTCATATCAGATGCACTCATTTCATATTGCTGGAAATGTAAACTCATTAGGATCATTGAGGCTGTGGTTCAATGCCAGTTTTGACCACTTTATTGCTATTCCCTATAACTTTGCCGTGACAGTAATAATAAATTATAATATAATGTCAAAATATTATTTATTTGCATGACGATGCCTTCGCCTGGCTACAATCACTGCTGCCATGATCACTGGAAAGTCTGGGCGTTATACCCCTTGTAAATACACTTCAATTACCACCAACTCTCTGAAGACGCTAACAATTTTCACTCTACCTGCGTATGGCTATTCGTGATGGTGTTTTGGACTTTTTTTTTGTAAGGAGGGTCATTTGCATAGAAAGGGGCCAATTTTGCACCAAATGTATGCATATTACCTAATTTAAATACATGCAAATAGCACTGGGGTACCGAGACGCTGTTTGCTTGGCAGCGCAGTTAGGGGTGCAGTTCACCCTTTGCAGGTGCTTTGAGAATTACACGGTTTCTTTTTGTCTTATTTGTGCAGGTTTAGCTGAGCAAAAGTCGTGCAATCCTTTTGTGAATTCGCCCCTGTGACTTTTTATAACTTATTATCATAGGCTGGAAGAGGATGAGGCAGTTTCAGTTCAGCTTTTGTGTTATAAGGAAGAATGTCTTCAGTTTTAGTTTTTGTGAAGCACCTACAGTAGTTTTTAGTAGGTTTCATTTACAACAATAAATTTTGGTAACACAGAGGTTTGTGTAATCAGAGTGACAAGCTGCTAAAGAGTGGCCACCAGAGGCTGTCCCTCTGACAGAGCAGCAGACAGTGTCTTACATTAACTGTTGATGAGCAACAGTTGACTCATCCAAAGTGGCCCTCTGGAGTGGAGTCAGATTCTAGAGCACTCATCCCACTGATGGTGATTACATCATCAGGACCAGGCTCATGTTTCAAAAGCAGGGGATGCTGCATGCAGGGCTGATACTCTATAAGATGATGACGTGTCCTGACTATGAATAATGAACAGATAGATATTATTCTGGTAAGCACAAGTGTTGAGTAGTAACATGTTGCTCATTACTTTTTTTTCATTAAAGTGATTAAAATTTCAATATAATTACATTTCAAGTTCTACTACTACTTCCAGTTTGGGAAGTGGGCCTGTTTGCTGTCTTACCAAGAGTTGGATGGCTGGGAGAATCAATATCAATTTCATCTCTGTGCATTCAGTATTGTTTATCACCTGTCTTTCAGCATATCCCCTTACCATTTTTTATGTATGTAATATGTCTGACATTTTAGTGTGTTGTTGGTCTGAGGCTCAGGAGCATTGTTCATGGATAAGGTTCAGTGTTGCAATCGCTTGCATGTCTACAACCAAGCAGTTATCTGACTGCCCCACCATCCTTCTGTTGGTCCTCTATGAGGTGTCTGTTAATAGGTTTAACTGATAGAGGGACAAACAAATGTTTGCAACGATTGTTCTTACAAAATCGTACCCTACACCTCTAACCAGAGTATTACATACTCAGAATTCAGTGCATTAGAAGAGTCAGATAAAACCATATTGACCTGCTGAATAGTAAAAGATGACTTGGGGGTATGAGGTGTGGGTATCTCCATGATCTTCCCTGCCATCTTTACTGGGCTAATTTAATCCTTGAACTTGACAGTTAGGTTACCAAACCAGCATATTGTAACATAGAATGGACCAGAGGTGTCATGCCCGTTCAAGCTGGTGAGGCACGCGCCCCCCCCTTCTCTTTCTAGTTATATCAGTGCATGTAGGTGTGGTTACAGGTTATACTGTATGTACGTAGACTAGTGGTGATGATGGATCGTTTAAGGAGGCTGAGCAGTTTGGAAAATAGGTTACTTCGGCTCAGTCTGAGCTTTTATTGGCAATGAAGCAGACACTGCTATGTAATGTGAGCACAGTCTCATCTGTACTCATGCTGCTTTCTGTATGTTTGAAAATACAGCTTATACATTATTAATACAGCTAATACAGTCTTTTTATGTGAATTCATGCCCCTTAAAATTTTTGGGTAACGCAGACAAGACTGATCTCTTTTTCAAGATAAGTGGCAGCAGTGTAGAAGCTAGTATAGAAGTGAGTGAATAAGTGAGTGTCATTCTCAGTAACCATAACAGTAATATGCAGTATTCACCCTAATATAAAGTGGGAGATTACTGAGATACACAAACTGATTTAGTGAAGTTTTAAAATAATCCCCAAAGTCTCTGAATATATACAGTATGTCAAATTGCAGAAAATTGCATCATTATTTTTTCTGGGGAAGGACCCCCATGCCCCCTACCCTAATTGTGCCCCACCAGAATTTTGGCTTGCATGATGGCTCTGGAATGGACTCTATTGTAGCTTTAGAAAAAAATCAGGCAAATATTCCTGCAAACACCAAAAACCCATGCATGTGCAAGTTGAGATCACAGTCTAAGTGTACATCTCAATATTTATAAGAAGTGACTTGTCTAATATCATGACTGTGTATCGCAACAAGGCTATGATCACCGATTAACCTGGGATCCAACACTCAGAGAGTACTGAGCTGACTTTCACCTGTTGTGGTCTATTTGATAATAAAGAGTAATAGCATCTGATCAAAAAAGGGAGCCACCTTCAACTGGACTAGTTGTAAGCAAGATGTGCAGGTAAATAGTGTTAAAGCTGAAATAAAATCAGTTTTTAAAAAAGCAATACTACCAACGCAACTCAACTTTCTATGTGCTTCAAAACCAAAAATACAAATTTAGTGGAAATGGCATCATCAGTGCTGCAATTTGTCTTGTAGGCAAACTGGTACTGCTCTAGGGATGTCTCCACCTCCTTGTGTAGTTCCTCAGTCATGATCCTCTCTAAGGATTTAGTTGTATCATTTTTTTCATACCTGTAACTATTTTAGCATAAAATATAATTGGAAAAAACTGCTGCAGCTGAAAAGTTGATCCAGTTATATTACTGTAATAATGCCATTTTAAGGTTGGACTTAAATATTTAGCTATGACAGTTGCGTGAATGTGTTTCATACATAAACACACAGATGCACACAAACACACATGTATGCTGAAAATCCTGGGTTCCTGGGATCCTCTTCTCAAACTTATGTTTCACCAAATGTTGGCAATAGAGACATTAGAAATGACTGGTCTGGTGTTTGTACCACATAGGTGCAAGTTCAACCGCAGATGTGTTAAGCATGGGTGTATGCATGCATGTTGAGTGTGAGATGTCAAAAATGGTAGAATTTCCTCTGGATATGTGTTGATTACCCCAATAACATACTGTACCCACTGCAGAGCAGATGCAATGCAGAATATCAGAATCAGAATCAAATTTATTGCCAAGCAGATTTGCACATACAAGGAATTTGATTTGGCATGTTGGTGTATAACAATAAACACAGTAAGTAGAAAAATATAAGAAAAGGAAAAGGTGACAGTGACAGACGATTCACAGTATTTAAAGTCAGTTGAGGAAAAAAGAATATTTGCAATGTGCAAAGATAGAAAATGAATAAATAAATAGTTTGTGTTCTGAACACACATTAATAAATTAGTATGTACACAGCAGTCATTGTGTATAGACTCACAGATCTCAACATTTCTTCTCTATCGCTTCTTTTCTGTTGTATAATACAATCACAAAAAATGCACTGAACTTATACACAACATTAGATTAGGTAAATGATTTTATATCTGACAGTCTTGTTTTAAACACAGGAGTCCCCCAGGGTTGCATTCTATCACCAATCTTATTTTCAGAATACACATATGAAATTATGTGCAATATAGAAAATCTCACACTTGTTAAGTATGCAGATGACATGGCTTAAGTGGCTAGCCTTACCAATGTACAGTCACTAAACATGTACACTAACTATGTTACAGAACTCATAAAGTGGTTTATCAAATTTTGCTGAATGTAACCAAAACAAAAGAAATGTGTCTAGATCATAGACTGTATATAAAGATGGACGACGTGTCTTCACTTGTCATACTGTACAAAAATGAAGCTAAAATATCCCGGATATGGGCGCTGCCATCTTGTGCTGGAGACGTCATTTGGAGCCAGAGTCTGCACAGTGGTGATCGGGGGCGAGCCGCGGTGTCGAGGTCACGCCCATACACCATGCTATACACCTGCCCGACTCAATCGCAGACATAGATAATTAGTAACTGCAAGCTACCGATCACTACATAACTAATGTTAGACTGCTTGTTGTCTTAGATAGCTAGCTAATAACATTAACTTACTGATTAGCTCACAAACACAATTTAACTTACCATAAAAACAGCAGAGGTGTGGACTCGAGTCACATGACTTGGACTCGAGTCAGACGCCAGTCAGAAATTTGATGACTTTGGACTCGACTTGATAAAATCTAAAAAGACTTGCAACTTGGCGTGGACTTTAACACCAATGACTCCTGACTTCACTTGGACTTGAATCTTTGGCTTGAAAATACTTGATACCTTCCCCCAAGTCCAAAGATTAAAAAGTATGTTATTTAAAAAGTGTGCTACGAATCAATTATTTCCCATTAATTCTAACGTTAACGCCATGGGTCTGAAATTAACACCCGCCAAGCACCAAATACGGGTACATTTTCCATTTGGCGAGTAAATCACAGAAGGCTATCCGCCACGCTGGCAAGTAAATGTTTGTACCAAAAAAGCCCTGTGATAAAAAACTATGCTGAGAGTCACTACCGCGTTTTGTTGTCATTTACAGGCACGCTGCTTCTGTCCTCTTCTGTCTGTCTGTGTCAGAGTTTGACACACATACACTCACACCATAGAGTCTATGACTCACACAGGTACAGGGACTTCATGGTGCATTCAGGTACACCTCGTAAACTCTGAAGTCTACATCACTTTGTACGGCAAAGCGCGTGGGCGCGGACAGGGACTTCATGGTGCATTGAAGTGCACCTCGTAAACTCAGAAATCTATACTCGAATGGCTGCGAAGATTGTTTAAAACAGGAACGTTTCTATTTTTTTCTTCTTTTGCTTTGTTGAAATACATAAGCCTACATCTGTCATTACTGTCTTGTTCTTTCACAGCATTGTTAATAATTAGATGATTAAATCATAACAATACCCTATTCATTTCTACAGAGGCAGATTTTAAAAATTCTGTTAAAAAAAAGCATATCAAATTGTTATCAACAAACTCAACCATATTCTTGTACAACAGGTCCCCAAGACTTCTGTGATAATTTTAAAGTTGTTTTAATGCTGTATTATTTAATAATTAAATACTAAATTCAGACCCAGTATGCATACATTTTGGCCAGTAAAAAATATGCTTGGCCGGTGGATTTTTTCATCTACCAGTCCCCTTGGCCAGTGAGTCAAAAAGTTAATTTTGGACACAAACGCTATTCATTCCCAACTAGTCGACACTGAATTCCAACCAATCCAACAGCATCTAATCAAGTTGCAGGAGAGAACCATGAAGAACTAATGTCACGTTACTGAGCAGCAGTTTGAAAAAATGATACCAAAGATAATTTCGTTCGTGTACAAAAACTGTACGTGGTCAACACAAAACAAATTGCAGTATGCAATACATGCAGGTCGAAGATTACAAACGGAGACGCGATTTGGTGAAGAGCACATTATGACTTGTTTAGGACTCAAAGTTTAGAACTTGAGCCTTGACTCTGGACTTGCCTGTCTTGACTTGGGACTTGACTTGGGACTTGAATGCAAAGACTTGAGACTTACTAGTGACTTGCAAAACAATTGGTCCCACTTCTGCATGCAAGTAACGTTAGTCTAATACTACTTTTATGTCATCAAATATTACAATAACACTGATAATGTCACTCATACATATTAACATATTAATGATATGAATACATGGGTATTTGTTTTTGTGCATCAATAGTTATTTTAATAACTAATATTGATGTATTTTGTATTATTTGTAATATACTATATATTGCAGTATATATAGTCTTCATACATTTATAATTAGATTTCTAATGTATAGTTTTCATATAATTATATTGTGTGAACTATGACCTGGCAATTGGCTGAAAGAAAATGCAATACATCCTCTGACCAGCAGGGGGCGATAATACCTGCATGAGAGAGGCCTGTGGAGAGAGGTCTGAGAGGCCTGAGGAGAGAGGTCTGAGGAGGGAGGTCTGAGGTGTTGCAGTTGGATCCTTTTCTCACTTTTGGGGAGCTGTCATCTTTATATACAGTCTATGGTCTAGATGGTAACAAGAACAACCTGTCAAATCCTAAGGGCCAGGAGGTGGAGCAAGTGAGCTCCTTTAAGTACCTGGGGACTGTGTTAGACCAATCCTTTACCTTCACAGATCATGTGGAATGCATTTACAAAAAAGCACAGCAAAGACTCTTCCTGCTGCATAAACTAAGGAATTCTGAGGTCAGCCTATACACACAGAGTATACCAATCCCTAATTGAAAGTAGGTCGAACATTGTGTCCTGGTTCGACCACCCAAGTGTCAAAAGCAAGACAAAGCTTTCCAAAGTAGTTGAACTGGGCTGTACAATTACAGGCTGCAAACAAACCCAACTGTCCTATCACCATGGCAAAGCAGTCCAACACTTAAGTGGTTAAATCTTAGACGACCGCAGCAATCCCCTAAATCACCACTTTGAGCTACTGCCCTCAGGGCAAAGGTACAGAGTCCCCTGTGCAAAGAAAAACATCTATAGAAAACCGTTTGTTCCTGTTGCCATAAAATATCTTAGTCAGTGAGGACAGCCACTTTTTGAAGCCAGTCTGCTACCTCAGCACACAGCACGTTATGTCCATTTATTTAACCCTGATTCAGTCCTCACCATCGAGTACCTGATGCTCCTTTTAATGTAGCTTCTGTAGCTGGATGTGATATGATGTGTTTTAATGTACTCCTTTTTAATAGCAGATTTCTGCATGCACATGTAAGCCAAAGACAAATTTCTGCCTTTTGCATGCAAAAGGTAGACAGCAAAGTATTTTCTTTTTCTATTCCATCTTCTTAGTGGATGACAATGTGTTAAAATCTGAGGGAGAAATGTATTTATATATTTTTTTGTCACATTTGTATGGGAGAGTGGCAACAGGGGAAGGACCCAAATGCAGATAGAGGAGGCAGCAGGATGACTTCAGTGATATACTGACATAAAAGAGCTTACAGGCAGGTAACAGGCAACAGGCAGGCAGGTAGGCAGGCAGGTGCAGGTTAGGGTCTGGGTGACAGACCCTAAATAAGTGGCTCTAATGCTGGCTCTGACAACTGCCAATTGAACTGAAATAAGAAGCTTTCTCAGAGATATACCATCCCAGGAAACAGGAAAATACTTATTTTTGTTCTCTTTTGTATATTTGAATATTGTATAATGTATTAAACTGACATCTATTAATATTATGTACTTCTGCAGATTGTGTTGAGTCTGGTAAAGAGACATTAGGAGAATGAGGAACTGCAGAGTGATCTTGCGAGGTAAGAGGAAATGAACAACACTTAAATGTGGCCAGAGATGGCTATTAAAGGGACACAGCTAGTCACTGACACGGTGTCAGTCAGTTTCACATACACACATAAGCATTCGAGGTTACATGTTAACATGCACACACACTGCATATACAACATGTACAAATGCATACCCAACAACAAAAGATATACCTGTGACAGTCCATACCACATATTTTTGTATATGAGAGTTCAAAGATATTTTTAATTTTTTTATGTTGCTGATATATTTGAATGAAGATCTGAGGAGATATTTACTTTTAAAAAAGCCTTTCTTATAATACTTGTCAAACAAATCTATCATGAGCAACACCTCGCAATCGGTGGAAATCATACAAGGCAAGATGTCAATTTGCATATTCTACAAAAAAGTGTTCCTCATCCCTCTTAACTAATATTTATTCAGTCTCTTAGAAGCAAAAATAATGAAGTTCACAGTTCTTCTTTCATTGCTACCGCAGCACAAGGAGGAAGTGAAGTGCTAGGTGCATATGAAATATCCTATGCCAATATACAACCCCAGTATAGTAGTTTTAATGAAATAATCCACAACAAAAGTATCAGAAAGGCCTCCGATATCGGCGAGTACGCCAGTCTGTACACCGATCTGATAGCATTATTTATTAGGCCCAAAAAAAGTCAACTTGAAATCAATTCTTCTTCGCCGCTCCAAAACAGCAGCCTACACAGTAAGTTGCGCCGTTCTGCCACTATGGATGTATTATGGCTGCCACTGACAACTACTGTTTAAGAGCGATGAAGAAGAACTGATTTCAGGTAATTTACAACATGACAATACAAACAACAACAGTGCGGTGCTAGCGGAGAGTGTAACATTAGTCAGAGCTAGCAAACTGTCAGCAATTTGGCGATATTTTACACTGGAAAATGCCACCAGTAAAACAGCGATGTGTACAGTCTGCATTAGAGTTTCAAGGGGGGGGCACTTTAGTGTTGCCAATTTCAACTCCAGCAATCTTTTGAAGCATTTGAAGAGAAAACAAAAAAGACAAATTAGCACACAGGCTAACCGAGGAGAGAACTGAGAGAGAGAGAGATGTGTCCAAAAAATCTTCTCCAAAAGGAATTGTTATTTATTCCTAGATTTATTTATTTATGTTCTTTTTCAGTTCTGACTGACTGTCAAACTAGATAGTAAAAGAAAATTCTATGGCATTCATTCTCTGGATATATATGTTCATGTTTTACAAAGGGTTTAACTTGAGTCAGGCCATACAACAATGATAGCAGTCATCACACCCATAGAGGGTTACAGCTGTTAAAAAATAATAATATGTGTATTTTTTTTATCCCACTGGTATCGGATCGGTACTCAATATCGGCCGATACGCAAGTTCAGGTATCGGAATCGGTATCAGGAAGGAAAAAATAGTATCGGAACATCTCTAGTTGAATGTAACTAAGTACATTTACTGAAGTTCTGGACTTAAGTACAATTATGAGGTACTTGTACTTTAATTCAATGTTTCCATTTTATGCGTCTTTATACTTCTACTTCACTACATTTAAGAGAGAATGTACTTTTTACTTCACGACATTTATTTGACAGCTTTGGTCACTTGCACACAGCAGATTCAAATTTTACATTCAAAACATATGACGGATTTAAAAGATATGATACATTGTAACAGATTATACCCAAATACATTGAAAATAGACTGAAAATGCATGTTGGCAATGTGTGTGCTGTGACAGAGACTGAGGAATAACATGAACAAACTTAGTCCGGCACATTTGATAGCATAAACACAATCACATCTGTGATTTCCTTTGAAATATACTGTACAAAAAACTTAACTGAATATATTTGCTACATTTACAGGAATCATCAAGAGGGTGCTATTTCAATAGTTTGGCAGTTCCCTCTTTTTGGGATGACTCAGAACATTTTGATGTGGCTTCCATTACCCTTCAGCTCCCCTTCACTACCCCTGACCCAGATACTGCAAAATGTACATTTACAACATATACTACTGTACTGCTACTTTACCTGCAGTGCTGCTGCCACTGTTACTATTACTAACATTTCTACATCCAGTTCTACTACTACTACTGTTGCTAATCTAGTTTTGAGTCTATTTTAACATGTTCAGATATACTATGACTATCCTACTGCTTTTGGATAATTCAACTCTTCCAACTCTTTATCTGAAGGAGTCTACATAATTATGTGAAGAGCTGACCAGTGTGCAAGTGTAATGAGTTTTGCCATCCTTCACCCCCTAACACACACACACACACACACACACACACAGACATACAGCCGTGCGCCACAGGTGTGAAAACTACCCCCCCTCCCCAAATAAGCAAAACTGTATAAAGGAAGAAAGCAGACAGAAATCAGAGTTGTGCCACAGGGCGATGGGAGGGGAGGTGTGAAAATGAGAATTTAAAAGAACGAGTGCAGGAGACCAGAACAGGAAGAGAGAAAAAAAACCTGTCTAGGAAATGAGAATACAAAGGCAGAAGTGCAAGTGGTGGGTGCTGAACAATGTCATGAGCGAGATCGTGACTGAGGTGTGCAGGCAAGAATGACAGCAGGTTTGATTGAATAGAATCAAAAAATATACTTGTGAGAGGGAGGAGGAAGCGATTCAAGTTGATGAGAAGAAGCAGATTGTTAAAACGCAAGTGAAACTTTGGATACTGACTACAGCTGGAATATGGGGTGAGCAATTTTCTAATAACCGTGATAATGTTGATCCATTCAAAACTGTGTTTTTGTCTCCCAAATCATTTTGAATGTCTCATGCATGAATAACTGAAAATATGCGGAACACTATTGCTTCCTATCAACTCTACGCTTGACTTTGCCTAGCAAGCTCTTGAGTTCTGAGTACATTTCCTGCTCTATGCAAGTGTCTGAAGCTCATAGCAGGTGTTCTGTTTTTACAGTTGTCACACATAAAATGAAAATATCAGAGCTGGAGTATCTGTATTTGCTGTGGATAAAGCATATTATTAAATCCTACGAAAGATTTTGAGGGCTAACGATTTTGAGAAGTTATTATACATCACTAATAGGTGAAATAATGTAGCCCATATTTGGAAGCATTGCACTGAGCACAGGAAGTGGTCAAAACATGAAAACCTTTTTGGCAGGAAGTAAAGATTTCCCACGGGCTGCAGAATTGTTACAGATTATACTACCCAAATGTATATACCCTACATTGAAAATAAACTAAAATGTTGCTGCTTACATGTATCAGTAATAATCATCAAATGAGATAATATATCATAATTTATCACTCACAGGGGCCTTTCTGCTGCACTACTTTTACTTTTGATACTTTAATTACATTTACCAATAATACTTCCTTACTTATATTCATGCATAATTTTGAATGCAAGACTTTAACTTGTAAAGTATTGTTGCGATCCTACTACTTTTACTTAAGTAATGGATCTGAATACTTCCTCCACCAGTGCTACACTATGTCAGGTCTACAACAAGTACAACCCAACAGTGAATCTTCACTGGCCTCACGATTCGATTTGATTACGATTCACCTGTCAGCGATTTGAATGCACAACGATTCTCGATGTATCTCAATGTATCTCAATGTATCGCATCCTCAGTTTTCTACATTACTGCACAAGGCTACTTTTTCATCAGTTAACATGAGCAGTCAGATATATTCTGAACTCCCTTTTTATTTAGAAAGTGCTTTCAAAAATCAGACTACAACAGTCTATAATATAAAAAGCTGCATCTTTTCAATACCAGTATCTGTGTGACCCACCTCAGTACATAAACATCACAAAAACAAAACATAAATCCTTCTGCATTGCACTACAAGTGTGCTATAATCTACAAAAATAAGGTTTTCACATAGCAGCTCTAAGGCATGTGGCAAATATTACAAACATGACTCTGAACACAGCAGACAACAGGACTGCAACAGTAAATACTAAAAAGCATCAGAAGTCCTAGAAGTCCACTAATCACATGCAATGGCTACTTGACTAGCTTATCATTGACTCCATTGCCTGGGGTTTGGTTTTGCTGTAGAGTGCAAAAAAATATGATTAAATCAGGACTTATCTGATCAAAGAAGTAAAAAAGACTACAAACCCGACAAGATTGTGCTACTTGACACTTAGCGACACTCCAACAAAGAATTGAGGTTCGATACCCACCCTGGTGTCTGGTAGGTCTTTCCTGTGTTTCATGTGTCCTCTTTGTCTGCAATAAACAGACGAACTGGATAGCATGAGCACCCTTATTGAAGTGTTTTTGTTGCTTAACCTTAACCATACCTTGAAGATATTTTAAAAATGTTTGCATTGGATGTAAACAAAAAATCTGAGTTTTGCTGAATTGTCCAATATCAATATCCTTGTCTTGTCTGGTGATAGAGCTGATCTGTCCATCCATCTATACCAGCTTATGCTGAATCTATCTCAACACACACTGAGTGAGAGACAGGGTACACTTTGGAAAGGTGACCAGAAATCTCTGTGTGATGTGTAGTGCAGAAGCATAGCAGCAATAAACACTCAGCACCAAAACTTAGACCTTAATATGAATATTAATTGATTACCTCTTTAAAACCAGGTGTCCATATCTGCATATTACTACACTACATCTCACACTACACATTTCTCATGTTGCTCTTCACTTCTTTTCAACCAATAGTCCTTTCTCGTACTCTGAAGCTCATCATCTTTTTCTCATCATCTGTCCCTCCAACAGTGAGTCCAGTGTCTGCCAGGTGAGGGCGACAGTCATGTTGTATGATGACACCAACAAGCGCTGGGTGCCAGCGGGATCTGACAGTCCTTCCTTCAGCCGCATCCAGATCTATCACAATCCCATGGCCAACACCTTCAGAGTGGTGGGTCGCAAACTGCAGGCCGACCAGCAGGTACAAGACAGATGTACACACAACCAAACAGACATTCACCTCACATGTTCTGACTGTACACACATATAGTACAGTCTTTCTGGTGTATATATGTGTATATATATATATATATATATATATATATATATATATATATATGTA
>NTHP01000261.1:1367860-1379772 GCA_003416845.1 Oplegnathus fasciatus | reverse complement strand
TATATATAGAGAGAGAGAGAGAGAGAGAGAGAGAGAGAGAGAGAGAGGGAGAGAGAGAGAGAGAGCACACAAGTGAAAGACTAGCTGCCAGAGGCTGCTAATCATTTCACCAGTGCTTAAGTAATGGTCTCAAAGTTGATGTGATGGTTATTAGTTGTTTACAATCAGATATGTACAATACAAAGCCAGATGCTATTTCAGAGATGGGGGATAATTGCTTGTGCTCCTTTTGAACAATACAGTATCACCATCTAGTGGATTTTAGTTGCATTGTATTTTGTTCTTACTATACAGACATATACAGGTAGAGAATAATAACCCCCACAACATATATTGCATACGCCTTACAGTCCAGTGTAATTCAAGCAAATGTAAACTCACAAATGATCAGAAATTTGAATCAACTAACATCTGGCCTCTCTGCCTTTTGCATTTAATTCCATTACATTGTACAGGTGTTCATGACATTATAAGCTATGATCCCCAAAGTCTCAAATCATTAATACAGTCACTATCATGTACTTCGTGTTCATGCCAGGTTGTGATCAACTGTCCCATTGTCAAAGGAATGAAGTATAATCAAGCCACACCAAACTTCCACCAGTGGCGGGATCCCAAACAGGTGTGGGGGCTGAACTTTGGCAGTAAAGAGGATGCTTCTCTTTTTGCCAACTCCATGATGCATGCATTAGAGGTTCTCAATGCACCGGTGGGCACAGGTAAACACAGCAATACAAGAGGGCACATTAGATCATACTGTGATCTTTTTATACTGACAGTGCCATGTCTAGAGCACAAACCCGTCATTTACTTAAAAGTAAGTAACACCAACTGAAATCTAAAATCAAACTAAAATAAACTAAAATAAAAAATTCTTTTACAATTATTCGCATCAAAAGTACTTGTGCCTATAGAAATTTCATAACCTTGATAACACCTAATACAATGTATACTATGAATGTATGCAATCAAAATGAATGTGAGGCTATAGTTAAGTTAAATTAAGTTTTTCTGGACTACATCTACTACCCTGCTTGCATCTACTGCTTTCATTTAGTTTAAAGAGTCTCAATTCAGAGGAGCACACTTGCCAATTACACACAACAATAATGTTTCAATCAGGCCCAGCTCAGGATGGACCCTCTGCACAGGGGCTGGAACAACAGAGAAGGTACTGTTCATTATAAATTACACTAAGGCTGCAACTCATGTTTATTTTCATCATTGATTGCTGTCTTGATTTTTTTCTTCAGTTAACTGTTTAAAATTTTCAGAAAGGAGTGAAAAATGCCACCATTTCCCAAGGCCCAAGTTGACATTCTCAGATTCCTTGTTTCCAGTCAAAAATGCAAAGATATTCAGATAACAATGATTACCAGATAATCCTCACATTTGAGAAGCTGGAACCTGTGTATGTTTAGCTTTTATGATTCATAAATGACTTAAAGGATTAATCAATGAATCAACTACTCTTGCCAGTACTAAATTACAGATTACAGATTTAACTCAGCTGTGGAAAAAGCCGAACATAAATAGGAAGCTTTTAAAAGCTGCAGGGTTTTCACACCAGCTGCAGCATATCTAAGCTATGAATTATCTGTCAATCTCTTTCAAGACTAGAGCGTCAGAAGCAGGAACAGCAGGAGAAGGAACGTCTGGAGAGAGAGAGGCAGGCCTCTGCTGCTGCATCTGCCCCTCCTGTTTCTCCTGCTCCTCCTGCCCCACCAGCCGCTCCACCGGCACCCCCACCACCTCCATGCCCTCCGCCTTCATCTGGACCGTGCCCACCTGCACCTCCACCGCCTCCTTCTGGGGGCATGGGCCCACCTGCACCACCCCCGCCTCCTGCTGGAGGAAGTGGAGGTGGTGGAGGTGGTGGAGGAGGTGGAGGGGTAAACGATCTGGCTGCAGCTCTGGCAGGAGCCAAACTGCGTAAAACAGTCAAGGTATGGTGCATATATGCCTTTTCTCCTTTGTATACTGCACTAATGCAATTACCCTGATGAACACTTGTTCTACTGTATAAGACTGTGTAAAAAGATGTAGCTTGGCACAAATGATGGATGACTTTGGTGTCCATGTTCTCGTAAAGGACAGACTGAGTAAACTGATTGATGGGCCTAATTCCTTTGAACATTGTGACTGGAGGTGTTTTTGTCTATCCAGGATGAGGAAGGAGCAGCATCCTCAGCCCCCAAACCAGCATCCTCATCTGGTGGAGGTGGAGGTGGAGGAGGTGGTCTAATGGGAGAAATGAGTGCCATCCTTGCTAGGAGGTAAGTTATTACTTAAGAGACATAAGACAGATATGTCAGTGATGATCTGATATTAGAGACTTCTGAATGCACATAATACAACTATTTCAAATAGGAGGAAAGCTGCTGATAATCCTGCTGCAAAAAAGGCAGAACCCCGAAATGTAAGTCTCCTGTCAGTAATTTCATGATTATTGGATTTCCTCTCATTATTCTGTAATATTTGTAGAATGAACAGTAAGATTTAAGATATGAGTAGATGATAACTTTGAAATGTCTGTACATGACAACAGGAGGATTCTGACTCCTCAATAACAAAATCCTCAGGACCAGGAGGTGAGTAATGTTACTTTCAAGCTACCCACCTACCAACCTACAGGACTGTAATACAGCCATGAGTTTTCACTGCATTAGTATCTTCTCATTGCCACACTACATAATATTGTGAAAAAAACAGTACTTCATTGTTTATTCTTTGTCAACAACCAAAACAATTTTAGAATAATATATGCTACATACATATAGTATATTAACTTATCTTCTTTCTGTACACCACAACATAGCATGGTATGAAGACTTGAAATACATTTTAGGGTAAAACAGACATAAACTACAAAAAATATTTAATTTTATCTTATGCCCATATATTGCAATAATACATATAATCATATTTCACCAGAAATCAATGGAAAGCCCAAGGAAAAATCTGCCACCATGCCAAGGTAAGAGCCTGATCCATCAAGCCTTCACTATCCACATGATTGATCATTACATTAAGTTATGCTCCATAGACACTTACCATATTTGGTGCTAAATAACAAGCCATCCATACAAATTCAAAAACCCAATCACCAGCTGCCTTAAAGAATCTGCATGTTTTTGCAACAGGCCCAAATCCTTAACCAACAATCAAAGGGACTCCAGCCCAAGTCCCAGCTCCTCCACTCCTCCATCCTCTAACTCCGCCACTACGTCAGTGTCCAGGTATCAGTCTCCCCTCTGTCCCCACCTGCCACCAAGGTTCTTTTAGGTCTCGAGATAGTACTTCTCAGCACTCGCTGCCTACTTTCTGCTTTGAGCACTGCGCAGGTATCGCTGCTGTTTTCGTAAGTGGTGTGCTGCTTGCAAATGACTCACTACAACAAATAAGGCACTCGACATTTTGTGGTTTCTGTCTGAGGCTGTAATTATAGCAAGAGACTGAAACTCTAAGCTGCTGTTGCCGTGATAGTGCCCTGCAACTGCATTCATTAGATTTCTTTCTTGACAGCATGAGCACAAACTGGGTGAGTTTTTGCTCATGAAGTCTGAATATCAGAGCAGCAATGAGTATTATCATTGGTCTACCCAAGTAATGTGTAACCATAATGTCATTGTGCCACTTGTACCCCAAACTCCAGTCAACATAAGCAGAACTGGACATTTTCAAGGCAGTTAAATTATATTAGCTGAAGGAACTTTGCTCAAATGTCTTTGTAAAGACTTGAGGAAGTGATTGTTCTTGCTGAAGCATAAGCAGTTGTTGGGACAATGGAAGATGATCAATTCTAAATACTGATTACATTTACTGTTTTTGACTGTTTGCTGCCGTTCTGTTTCCCTCTTTCTCTCACTCTTCTACAATTGTCCAATACCTATGAAGTGCTTTTACTTTTCTATCTGAAGTAAAGTATGCTGCTTCTCCTGACCAGCTCTCTCTTGGAAAAGACCTCCTTGATCTCAAGGAGTCTGTTTTGGCCAAGGTTAAACAAAGATCTTTCTATCCTAGAATGAACGTGGTGAAAAAGACCTCAGATGGTGGAGGAAGTGATAATGATATGGAACGAATTAAACAGGTTGGTTCTTCCATCTCTATTTGGACATACAACAATATCCTGCAACTCGACTAATTGACAAACAGCAAAGCTCTGCGTTATGACTTTTTCATAGCAGTATATCACCTTTTAATTAATCAAAAAGCACACCATTTCCTCTGGCACAGGAAATGTTGTGGCTTTTGTTTATAATGAACAGAGATGCTAAAAAATAATGATATGTTGTAATATTATGCATGTTTTTCCCAATCCACCGTGATTTGCACCAGGGAGTGATGTCATCAAAAGTACAACAGACTGCAGTTAGAAGGTCCTAACTTTCTGTCCAGGATGCCACTATCGTGTCAAGTTATCACATAGAGCTTTAAGGCTGTTTACTGAAATACTGATTGACTTTGATTATGATATAGGATTTGTCAAGTAAGAACTTTTTAATACCAAGGTCTTATGGTATTACATGTATTTGTGTGTTTGAAGGAAATTATTGAAGAAGTGAAAAAAGAACTTCAAAAAGTGAAAGACGAGATCATCACAGGTGAGTCCTACGATAACTTATGAGACTATAGTGCACATATAAACTGTTATTACTATATATTGTTCTGGTTTTCTCTTCCAGCGGTGATCCAGGAGCTGCAACGTGCACAGTCAAAGGGTGAAGACTCCTGAAAGACTGAAGAATGGATCAAGAGAATAATGAATAGATGTGACTGTTTTATCATGGAATACTCAGGCATTTTACATATTTTTACCCAACAGAAATTGTATTATTTTTTACAAAGTCAAAATATGCAATGCAAATGTATTAATGTCTATTTACCATTGTGTCCTTTCCTGTGTTACAGTTTAGAGCGTGACCGATACTGGAATTTTGAGGCTGATACCAATATTGATATTTAAGAGTAAATATGATAATGATATATGGGCAGATATTCATTTTGTTATATGGACACATAACATGCACAATCATTTTTGATAGGAGTGCCTCCAATTTGTTTTTTAAAGAATTATGGCTACAATATGTACTATGCAGGGCATATATCAGCCCTCTGTTGTATGATAATAAATAGAGGAAGCCTTGAATCATTGAATATTCTCTAAGTTCTCTGGTGGACAAATGTAATGGAGACACTGTTTCTAAATGACCTCACACATACTGTATGTCTGGCATTTCTGTAATTGTTACTTGTTACTCAGTACAGTATATGCAACAGCTAGCCTCGATGCTCTCTCTTTTTTCATGTGAGAGGGAGACACATTGTATCCAATATGGACATTTGTTTTTGTCTTATACTGATTCGCATTTTAGTCTGTCATCTTCAGTTTCAGTGGAACATCCTGTTTCCTTTGTGGCACATACAGATGTATAACAACATAAATACATAATACGAAAAACAATAACATAAGTCAGCAAACAATAAATACTACCATGTGAAGCTTGTAATGAACAATGTTGGAATATATACGCAAGATGTTCTTGTTTACCCAAAATAAGTGAGCCATCTTCTCACATAGCTTTCTACGTGATTCTCGTGCTGTTGTGCTCATTAATGTGCTCACACAGAAAAATAATTACTGTGCACTAATGGAAGATTACTAAAGGATTTGTGCATTTATTTCAAGCATTTGCTCCAAAGACCTTTTGTTGAGTCACACTTTAGGTTGTGTTTTCTTGTTGTTTATGCAAATAATAAAAATCCTTACCTATCAGGTGTGTAACAGCTAGCTGATAGGCTGTAGGAAGTCGACAGAACTAACAATTTTAGGAAGTAGAATAATAGTAAGGATAATTTAGTGGAATATATTGGTGTGTGTTTGCAATGGAAACAGTGTGAAAACTGATTTGTGTTTTTAGTGGTTTTCACGCACATGTTTAGAAACGCCATTTGCAAAATGCATCTGCTTTTTGGTTGCTTCTTTCAAACAGGCCTACAGTATGGTAGATGTTGGAGAGAGGAAGAAGCTGTTGATATAAGAAGATAAGGTAAAACGTTATCGAGCCCCAAGTAGCTCAGAAACAGATTGCACAGAGTAATGTGGTAACAGGATACAGATCAGTAGAAAAGAAACGCGTGTGAAATCAGTGTGACTGTGGCTGCTGCACACCAATCACACTTATTTGATTTGATTTTGCGCCGTCTTGCCTTCAGGTGGCGGTGTGTGTCCAGAGAGCAATGGCCATCTATCTAATACCAAGAAGAAGAGAGACCATGGTGTTTTCCTGGGTGGTTGGCCTGCACTGGATCTAGCCTGTCAAAACTGCACTGAGAACGTGGGATAAAGTCAGCGAAATGTACGTTAAATTGTGTTGTTATGTCATTAAATGTAAAATATATCGGATGACGAGATAAGTTGAGGAGCCTGAAACTCAGAGCTAAGAAGAATAGTTCTTTAATCAAGTTACCTTGCTAGTAGCTGGGCTAACTTAGTTACATCAGTTACTTAACGTACAACAAGGCATATGATCGCTAATGTAAGACAACGTTTACTAATGATAAACAAACATTTCCAACTTATGGTAGTTTAGCATTCGTTGGTACACTTACGGTGACGTTACAGGGGTAAACTCGCTTAAGAGTAGCGTATGGAAAGCACGAGTGTGTCTTTTTGGCCAAACACTAACTTTAACTAACTTAACGTGTGTTATTGAGCTTTAACGTTAATTAGCAAAGTTACTTTTAATTTAACTAATTAGATGACATATAAGTTGGCTATAGCTACGTTATCTGACACCATTAATGGCTGTAAGTTAACGTTATAGGTGGTTCAGTCGCCTAATAAATGTGGACTCATTGTCAGATGTTGGTTGGGGGTTATTAACTAGATTTACTAGGTTTACTACTATTTCTTAATTGAACCTAATCCCACGTAAACGGTTCGTTGAAAGTGAGGTAATTTGTCACTGTGAGCGTACAGCTTACTACTGCTAGCGTTAACGTAACTAACGTTAAACTGCAGCCTCGCTCACAGTCAACAACAGCGAGGCTAACTTGATACTGTGATTTGATTGGTAAGTCCGAATAGTCAGCTAGATTTCCTAATACTTAAAACTCTTCTTTAACGTTATCTCTAACGCTAATTTACTTGAACCATATAGTTTCAAGTAGTTCGTGTTAATTCAACGTTAGGCATTAACTCACGAGCGCTAGTTTTAAGCTAGCACTTCATCCTGCAGTTCTCTGTCCGATGGCCAGATCACACACGAAAGCCAGGGTGAAAGTAACGTTACACGCTTTTCGGAAACTATATGGAAATGTTGTCACGTTACAGTTTTTGCAGAGGTGCTTTGACGTAGTTATTTAGCATTACCAAATGGCGCTTGATACCAATAACAGCTCAGATTCCGGTTAAGGCCGTCTAGTAGCTGTGTTTATTGGTGTAGGACAGCAGGAATATGAGCCGATGCTACATGTTGGATTCTTAACGGCTTCACATTGTGCAGATAAGTATGACCAGAGTGACGTTTCTCTGTTTATGAATAGTTCACGAGTAGAGTCTGGTGAGATGTTTGGTCCATACGAGTGGACAGCAGAGGGAAAGAACTACATCACAACACCAACGTTATTATTCATTAGTTGTTCATTAGATAACTAGAATTGTTAAGAGATTTAATTGGCAGCAATTTGGCAATCCATTCATCTTTACAGTTGTTTAATCAAGCAAGAATTGTAAATGTTCTCTGGTGCCCACATCTTGAATGTGTAGTTTTGCTGCTTGTACCGTCTGTCCTTTATATTATTTTACATGGAATATCTTTGAGTTTAGCACAGTCACAGTGGGCTTTCAGAATCAGTGATTTTCACTCTATTATTTACATTCTATAGACTAGTAAATAATTAATTTATCCACAAAAAACCCCCAAAGTAATCGATAATGAAAATAAGAGTTAGTTGCAGCCCTGTGTGCTGTTACTCTGTTTTAACATCATTATTTCTTACAGCTTGCCCCTGTGACTTCCCTCAGTAGGGGCCTGTGCAGCTTATGAAAGTCTTCAAAGGTACTTAGTTACATACCAGTAATTATAAAGGCAGAGCTGTAAAGGGTGCAGAGCACACCTGAGCTTATGTTTTAAATTGGGTTTTAAAAGGTCTTCCAGGTATAGTGCTTATTCATGGGCAGCTTGTTGAAATCAGGCCAGCCATTATAATATATCTTGATATTGTGTTTGTGCATCATTTATTATATGGGTTTTGTATTTCATTTTAAAATATATTAATATAAGTGTTAAATGTAACTTTATAAAATGTTATACAACTATTGATTGTAGGTCTGGAAATGAAGTGAATTGAATATACCCTCTGTAACTACTGGTGACTGTCGAAACTACTCTGATACTCTGTTAGACCATTTGTAGATGGTCCTATTTCCTTTGTACTGTTTGTTTCATTCAGCAGGTGCTGTTCAGATTTAATAACTGACTGAGACTTAAACAGGCCTAGAGAGAAGTCCACTGTTCCCCTCCCTGACCTCCTATTCCTGACCCTCTCTGAAGCACATCTCTCACCATGAATGAAGTTAATATAGTCAGAGAAGGCTGGCTTCACAAAAGAGGTAAGGAGCATGAGGACCAGTAAGGTATTGTCATGCTGATAATTAACAGTAAAAGAAAGGCTTGGCACTACAAGTGTTACAAGTGGAAACCCTTTGGCTCAATTTGATCAACCTATAGAATTATTAACTCTAGATGTCAGTCAGATTAAGGGTAAATGCCAGTGATGTTCCTATTGATTGAAGGTACTCAAAATTGCCTCTCTTTTTCTGGCCCAGGTGAATATATCAAAACATGGAGGCCCAGGTATTTCATCCTGAAGAGTGACGGTTCCTTCATCGGTTACAAGGAGAAGCCTGATCTAAATGACCAGATTTCACCACCACTAAACAACTTCTCAGTGGCAGGTCAGTCTTCCAGGGGGTAAAACGTAACTCTGAACAATGGCCTTTCCTTGATAACCAATGCTTTCTGCTGTCTGAAACTATCACTTAGATGTTTTTGAGTTTTATACAGTTCATACAATATACACAGTCAATCTTCAGCAGCTTTCTGTAAACATCAGTCTTAATTGTGTTATTCACAGAATGCCAGTTAATGAAGACTGAACGACCCCGGCCCAACACATTTGTCATCCGTTGCTTACAGTGGACCACTGTCATTGAACGCACCTTTCACGTGGACAGCAATGAGGAGAGGTAAGAACGGGTAAAATATTATATCAAGCAAGCTGCCATTTTTCCACTAGGCTCATGTCAAACTGTGTCAAACCAAATGACATTCAGTGGCCTCTGTGTGGAACAGACTCTCAAAAACTTGGTGTATTTGTTTGATGTAATGCCTGACAATTTATGGTATTTTTGCCCCTCAGAGAGGAGTGGATGAGGGCAATCCAATCTGTGGCAAATAGTCTGAAGATGCGGGAACAGGAGGAGGAGGAACCAATGGATGTGTTTGGTTCACCCAGCGAAAGCAGCATGGAGGAGATGGAGGTGGCTATGTCCAAGAGCAAAGTGGTGAGAGGATCAGTGGCTGGGGACATAGAAGATAGTGAACTCAAGTTTGATCTGTTCCAAAAGACTGTATGAATATAATAATGTTTTGGCAATGTTTAGTTTTCTCCTTGCGATGGCATTTGAAAACACAAACAAGGAAGCAGTATTTTGAAGGGCACTGTAGAGGGCACAGACATTTTTGCCACTTTATATTCTGTTTACATTCATTTTTTACTGTATAATTTCTTTCACAGTATTTCCTTAATTAGCCGTCTGCCTCCAGACCCAGAGAAGCTTTTATCCTACAGACAGTTTTACATTATGTGAATAAAAAAAGTGAATTTTGATAAGAACATTTCAATTTTAATCAGTACTGTCTTCGTTGACTGCCTCATGTAGAAAGTAGTTCTCTAGTGTTGGGCAGACATTGGGCCTAATGCAAAAACATTTTTGTATTCTTCTCCTAAACCTCCTGTACTTTTTTCTGTGAGATTTGCTTGGACAAGTGTTCCAGTCACCTGTATATTAGGTGGAGATTCATGAGATTTAATCATTAATCGATATTCCCCAAACTGCTACTGTGTAAGGCTATTTTTTCCTCTTTTTTCATGCCCAAAAATGTTACCAAAGAGTAAAAAGAAGAACTTCAGACTGCAGGGCTTGAAGTCCTGCTTTCGGACATCAGTAGACGAAAACATAATATATTTATCAGTGTCAGTAGTGCTATTATGGGACCTGGAAAAATGAGAAAGTATTACCACCGCTGTCAAAGCTGGGTACCGTGACAGAAATAAAGAGTGAATGGTTTGATATGATGTTAGATGCCAAAAAATGTCTTACTAATGCAGAGTGTTCCATGACTAAAATGGTACATGTGGACGTGGACGTGACATCACGGAGATGGATGAGAGAATACGTTCCATTACTGGTGATATTAGACTGTCTGTTGCAAGGAGTTTTCCTGAACAGCGACCTGTATAAGGACCCTGAGGCAGCTGACGGAGTGAGAGAATTTACCTAAAGATAAAAATACTACTGTATCACATTGATACGTCCAACAGAATATTCATTTTACACCACATCTGCAGTAACTGATTTTTTTTTTTTTGCCACTTGGGGGAAGCAGAATCAAATTGTGAACACAGTATTGACTTATAACCTTTTAGGTTGCAAATTTGTTACCAAATAGTTGCTTATTTACACATCCGGCAGTTACAGACCAACATTATCATTCATTAGGAGTCGTGTTTGTGTTCAGCTTATACATTTAAGTCCAATGTTCACTCTCTTTTAGCTCTGTTTGTAGCCTCTACCAACTCCTGAGGGAGATATCTGGTGCTTTACATGCTAAATGCGCCACTGTGTTCACCAACTAGTGAAAACTGCATCTGTCTGCTGTTTGGTGCTGAGCAGGTACTTTACAGGGGTTTTTAGAGCTTCTAAAACTATGAGACAGCTAAACAATGAGCTATAAAGCTCTGTAAAGCCAAGGGGAGCTGCAGATTCAGGTGATAATAATGAGCAACCCCTTTCACATTGCCACATTGTTTTCACATTGTCATTTGATACATTGTTATTATGAAGATATTGATTATAGCCGCTTTAAGTTTTATTTATGCTCCTATCATTACTTTTTTTTGTTGATTTTGGTTTAAACTCTAAATTTATTTACATTAAGGTGTTATAATTCTGAAGTCAAACAAGTATTCTTCCCCCTGTGGACAGAGGGAGACTATCTGTACATGTACAAGTCTGGACTGAATGTCAGTCATACTTAAGAGAAAATTCTAAATAGATGAAAATTGTTGAATTTGATAAGTTCTCACACCCTGGTCTTGTGTATATTACAGACAATGAGTGACTTTGAGTACCTGAAGTTGCTTGGGAAGGGGACGTTTGGGAAGGTGATTCTGGTCAAAGAGAAGTCCACCGGAGTACATTATGCCATGAAAATACTGCGCAAAGAGGTCATCATAGCCAAGGTAAGTAAGAGGTGTGTGTCTGTTTGTGTGTGTTCGTGTTAGTTAGCTACAGTAGTCACTCATCTCATTCTGCCACGAGGCACTTCATTTTTTAAGTTCCTTGTCTTCTGTTCACTATATTTCACTATTACTCACTATACACAAGCTATAAATCATTCTATAGTATGACCAACATAACACTGGATACAGTCAGTATATAAACTGCTCTTTCCTGTGGGCCAGGCCTACGTGTTATGATGAAATGAAATGAACTGATGCGGGAATTGATATGAATAACATATCTTTATTGAGCTATTGAATTATAAAAACCTTCCTCACAGTAGAATGTTGATCACTTTAAGCCTTGTAAACATGTAATATAATAATAAGAATCTGAAAAA
>NTHP01000261.1:1354016-1367551 GCA_003416845.1 Oplegnathus fasciatus | reverse complement strand
AAAAAAAAAAAAAGATCTCCAGTCAGTTACAGTAACAAATCACACAAACTAAAGTGCAGAAATATAAAGAACAAATCTCAACACCTGACTATGGCTACAACTAAATATTTAGATAACTCAATGTAATATGTAAACGTGGATTGCATCACCTGGGACGGTGCCATTTTGAATCTCCTTCACAAGGAGTTATGCTCTTGGGCACTAGAGGACAGCCGAGCATCAGCATAGTACCGACAGCCTGATTTCCAGTATGGCAATATTATGTCAGACTGGGAATTAGTGTATTAGTCAAATACATTTTTCGGTGAGTGTTGACCTCCACAAGGGTTGCCCTTGTCTCCGATTCTGTCTGTGATATTCATGGACAGGATCTCAAGGCGCAGCCGGGAGGAGGAAAGAATCTGGTTTGGGGATCTCAGAATTGCGTCTCTGCTATTTGCAGATGATGTGGTTCTGTTGGCTTTATCAGACTGGGACCTCCAGCTTGCAGTGGAGCGGTTTGCAGCCCAGTGTAAAGCGTTTGGGATGAGAGTCAGCACCTCCAAGTCTGAGGCCATGGCTCTCTGCTGGAAAACAGTGGATTGCTCCCTCTGTTTTGAGAGTGAGTTACTGCCCCAAGTGAAGGAGTTCAAGTATCTTGGGGTCTTGTTCACGAGTGAGGGCAAAATGGAGCGTGAGATGAACAGACGGATTGGTACGGCGGCAGCAGTAATGCGGGCGTTGTACCGGAACGTTGTGGTGAAAAGAGAGCTGAGCTGGAAGGCAAAGCTTTTGAGTTTTGGGTAGTGACCGAAAGAATGAGATCGTGGATACAAGCGGCCGAAATGAGTTTCCTGGACTCAGCCTTAGAGACAGGGTGAGGAGCTCAGACATCCAGAGGGAGCTTGGAGTAGATCCGCTGCCAGTTGAGGTGGTTCGGGCATCTGCGCCCCAGCCCCGGATAAGCGGAAGAGAATGGAATGGAAAATTAGCATTTACAATATGTTTACTGTTTACCATGACCAATGACCCTATTCTTTCCTTGACCTTAACCAAGTGGCTGGCATTGTTAGGAAGGGAGAGAGAGACTTTGTTAGGCTGTTGCTGGCTCTAATAGCCAATATTACAAAGAGGGAAAAAAAAGCTAAACTTAGCACTTAGCGAGAAATTTCTACATAAATAATGAGTCACTGCATGGACAAATTGCAACGAGAGGATGTTTCCTACATCCACTCTATTCTGAAATCTTGTTTTAGTGATAGTAACCGCAAAACACTCTTTAGTCACCTAAGGAGAAAGGCTCTGCAATTTTTGTGCATCGTTGTCTACAACAAATTCCTAATTATTCGTGCCTTGTGAATTTGGCATTAAATGCAGTACATACATTTATATATTTCTTTATGTAAAAAACATTTATTCTCAAACTGTTGTTTAGAACGTTATAGGCCGCTTGTTCTTTTCTTGCCTTTCTACTGCGCGTTACTCCATGTTTCTTGCGTCCACTGTCAGTTCTTCCTGGCGTGTTGCTGTACCTCTTTTCAGTCAAAATTCTGCAGTAAAGTGCTTTGGATTGTAAGACTACAGCTACAATTGTATTGGTCAGTGGGGATACCCAGAGCCATTTTCATGGGTTCCACCTCACTCACATATGCCACCTGGTGGTTGTTGGTGCAAACAACAACTCCTGGGTGTTGGAATTAAAATGCAAATGACCCCTTAAGTCCCCCCTTGCTGGTTCCACTGTAATGGCGCCTCTCTGGGCCATTGCCGATTCTGGGGCAGAGTGGCAGAGACTACTGCATATAGCAGCTACATTCTTCTACCTTGAAGAAGATTTGAAGATTTGGACACTTTGCTGTACTCAGAATGAAACAAAGATCATGTCTAACCAGATAGTTACCATCTTGATGCCTCTTGCCCCTTGAAGTAAAGCTTTATATTTTATATTTGTGTTTTCAATGTTTCTGAAAATAATGTGTCTGTTGGCAGGATGAGGTGGCCCACACAGTTACAGAGAGCAGAGTGTTACAAAACACACGACACCCCTTCCTCACGGTGAGAACACTTACAAATGACCCACTTGATAGTAGAGTTCTGCAGGAGCTCTGCTGGTGAATGCAGAGTTGTGTCAGAGAGCACTCACTTGAGATTTTCGTTTTTTTATGAGCCAAATGATCCTCAGGTCAGTCTGAAAGCTCTCAGTGCTAAGCCCCTATTGGATGATTTCAGCAGCTACTTTGCTCACCACTGACAGTACTTCTCAGCATGAATAGTGTATTTTTGGCGCAGTGTCTTTTAGCCACAACTAGCAGCCGCACTACTGTAGCTCAAGAGATTGCAGTGTTGTTCGGTCCACCACTTTAATTCAGACTGAAGTGTCTCAACAACTATGGGATGGATTGCCATTAAATTGTAAGCCTCAGCTCTAATTTTGTGTTTAGTGCTAATGTTAGCGTGATAACATGCTAGACTAAGATGGTGATTATTATACCTGCTAAACATCAGAATGTTATAATTGTCTTTGTGAACAGATCAGCATGCAGACGTTAGCCTTCAGGTCAAAGCACCGCTGTGCCTAAATACAGTCTCACAGAGCTGGCTGCAGACTCTTAGCCTTGTTACTGTTATATTACACTGTTAGCATTTCTTTTTTGCTTAAAAAAGATAGTGAATTATACATTTTGGAAGATGTAAAATTCAATGCATAATTGGTTGTGTGTATTTATTTATTTTTAGGGCTGTACCTGAATCTGAATTTTCCACATCATCTCAATTTTATTTTATGATGTACCTGTGGTTCCTGCTTTTTATCTATAGATATTTTTTTTTCATTTAAAAAAGTATTATTCCCTCCTTTTCCATCACCCCTTTCTATTTCAATTACAGTGAGGTCATTTTGAGACAAAACTAGATCTGTAAAACTTTATTGCCTGCCATGCTGTTTTCCTGTGTTTCTCTGTAGACAATGATACATCTAAAAAAAGGCCTATGAGTCGACCAACAGCATGATGTTTGAGTAAGGGGGTCCTTGACTGATGATGTGAATGATTGACGTTAGGGGGAAGTCCTATTGTTTTTTTTAGTGTTCTTGGACGTAAGAAGCCAGTACTCAGATTAGATGATAACTATTTCTAAATTATACATTTTCAATCTCCCGTTAAGTAACATAATGTAGTTATAACTGGAATTTACTCATCAGTTTCCAAAAGCCTTTAAAACCACTATTAGATCTTTATGAAAGCTGAAAAAAAGCTGAAAGCTAAATGAAATTATTTTAGTGAGTCCTTAAAAGGACAGTTACCGGGGTTTTTTTTTTTTTGCACCTGATGGTAAAGAGTAACGCTGGCATAGTGTCTTTCTCGCAGATATTCACCACCTGTATTAGTATTATTTTTTCTTTTCTAATGTGATAATTTTCTTCCAGACACTGAAATATGCCTTCCAAACCCACGATCGACTCTGTTTTGTAATGGAATATGCCAACGGAGGCGAGGTGAGACCTCACATGGAGATACACTAATGTCACTTGGTCTGCAGCTTGCCGTGCACACTCAGACAGATCTTCTCTGACGGGTAAGTGTTTGACTCCATCTGCCTTCGCCTCTTTCAGCTCTTCTTCCACCTATCACGGGAACGAGTGTTCACAGAAGACCGGGCACGCTTCTACGGTGCAGAGATTGTGTCAGCGCTAGAGTACCTCCATTCACGTGATGTTGTTTACCGCGATCTGAAGGTGAATACTTTATATCCATCAGTTCTGAAATATACAATATCCATACAGGGTGTATATCATAACTTCAGAGAAGATGATGTCATGAATTCTCATTTTACCAGGACATTATCAGTTGAATAAAGAAGATAGAGTAATAAAATAGAATTGCTATTTAATGCTTCTAAATGTTTAAATTTAGAAGCATTAAATAGCAATTGATTTATTGATTTTATCAGTTCGTCAACCAAAGTTACATTTCTAGTTGAAATGATCTGGGAATGTCATTCTCACTTACCTTGTTTGTGGAATATGGAATAGTATAGTGTTCAACTTGAGCGTAGTTGAAAAGTAACTTTCAGAGATTTTGCATTCGTCATAAATGAGTTGAACCACTGTATGGTTATTGATATGCTGACACATAATGGAAACACAACAGGGACCATCTTTTTTTGCAGACAAACCTTTTTTTGTGGGGATTTTTAGTCCATTAGTCAAAAAGTTTAAACTATTTTCTCTTTCTTCAGACTGCACCATACGTAAATGTCCATTGAATGTTCGATAGACAGAGACTGTAAATTTAAATCTGTCTTTTCCAAACATGGAGGACCAAAAAATAGTGAGTTACGAATCCATTGAAAAATATGATTCACAGGTTTTGTTTCTGTCTGGCGACCCCTTAAGAACTACAGCAACATGAGTAGTGTTTTATAACTTGTTTTTTCCAGCACCAAGTGCTTGTAGAAAGCAGTGTAATACAGCTGTATACTATTGAAATAATCGTAATCGTCGTGTCATTCTTTATTCATTATTATTTAGTTTATTATCTATCATTATATCAGCCAGCACTAAGAATGCAAACCACAGGGGCTGGTTTCACAAAGATAGACTTTGACAGTGGCTTATATCAAACCAATAGTCAGACTTCAGATAGACGTCTAAATTCATCCGTTGCACAAAGTTGTCTAGATAATTTAAAGTAGGACTAATTTACTATGAATTTTGGGTAAATTAGAATAAAGACTTTTCAAACTAAAAAACATGGCTCACAGAGTAACTGTGTCAAACTGCACAGCTCTGTTCTCTCCAGCAGAACAGGTTTGCCTTCTGGAAGAATTCAACAGTTACATTTTAATGTGAAAAAACTAACAATCTTATCAAATTTAAGCACAGTACAGACTTGTAGCAGAGCTGAGCTGCTGTGGTTTCTTAATGTAGCAGGGCTCAGTACTACTACTATTTCCAGCAGGTTACCGTGCTCTCTAAAATCTCGTTCTCTTCTTATTGCATGCTCCACAACATTGTTGGCAAATCACAAAGCCTTGTTTTCTCTCTTCTGTCATTTGGTGCCACTGGTCAGCAGGTGTCACTGATAGTTGCCATGGAAACATGGCTCTTAGTTCTGAGTTAGACTGGGCATAGGCTGGCTAACATTTTAGGATTAAAATAAGTCAGTCTTTATTTTAATGAAGCTGTCTTAATTGCGTTAGACTAATCTAAGAGCAAAATTAAGACTAGCCTAACAATCCAGACCAGTATAAAATAAAGATAAATTCCCATTGAATTCTAAGCCCAGATTCTGTCATTATACCCATGATCATAAGACTCATATCTGATGTGTATGTTATTTTACTCTCTCTCAGCTGGAGAATCTGATGCTGGACAAAGATGGCCACATCAAAATCACTGATTTTGGTCTGTGTAAGGAGGGCATTACCCCTGACGCTACCATGAAAACCTTCTGTGGAACTCCTGAATATCTGGCACCTGAGGTAAGGCACTGAAACCAACTGGAAGGCACATGTTAAAGACAGTTTTTGACCTCTACACAAGCAGTTACATATTCCCACACACTTATCGTTTCCACTACATATATTTACTACCACAATCTGCTGCTCTCATGTTTGAGCAGATTTGCTGCAAATCTGAATGTATTCCCCACATTTTTACACACGTTACAGACTGCTGTCATTGCTGAGACACACAGAAATGTTACACTTCTGCTCCCTGCAAGTAGTACGTTCTCATCTGAGAGTGAGTAACACCACAGTAAAATTAGATGTATAACCATTCTCATTGATTCCAGCATACAGTCAACACATTTAAAAGACTGACAGGCTGATCTAGATGTAGTTTAATGCAGGAAAAAACTAAATGAAATACAGATAGTCACTTGACAAGCTATTTGAGAGAGGCTGAAGATAAAAATGACACACAAATTACGTTTAAATGACATTATATGCTTGAAATCTAGCTCTGCACCTTGTGCTGTTTAGCCAGTACGTCTTTTTTTTTTTTCTTCTTTACCATAAGAAGTCCTATTAAATGTGAACGTGCCTTACCTACAATAATTTACTTTTAAATACAATAAAAAGTTTTTACTATTAGACCTAAAACATGGACTAAATAAATGTCAACACTAAGAAATTTGGGCCAATTTAGACTGATTTTTATCTACAGAGATGCTCGATAAAGATAAAGATATTGCAATTATTTTGACAGATACTGCAATGTGAGTCACGATTTTAGTGGGAATTTTTGAATTTCATTTTCACTGAAAAAAATAAAAAAATAAAAATGATGATGATGTAAGCATGTTCCCTTACATCTGGAGATTATGATTTGTAGGCTGGGACATCTCTGTAACACCACAATGCTTCATTTATAATGGGATGTTGTGACACATTTTACCTTTATCAAAAAAATTGCAGCTCCTGCGATTTGGATATTGCACTTGGCCATATTGTGATTTCGATAAGATTTCGATTAATTGTTCAGCCCTCGTATGAATGGAACCGCATGGCCGTCCGTAAGTCCGCAGCTCCGCAGCTTGTCCAGGCTGACACACACAGAGATCAACGGAGTGGAGGAGAGACGGAGAGTTGACAACGGCTGCGCTTGTTGCGTTACCCATTTTACTCACAGAAATTTTAGATTTAGGTCAGAGAACTGTGCAGTTAAGTGATGTATACCAAGTATAAATGTTCAAGGCTGCAAATTCAAAGTCCCTTATTACTGCCATTGTTGAGAAATCTTAATCAGGAAAATGTCTGTTTCTCAGGTCCTGGAAGATAATGACTACGGCCGGGCGGTGGACTGGTGGGGTCTGGGTGTAGTCATGTATGAGATGATGTGCGGACGTCTGCCTTTCTACAATCAGGACCATGAGCGTTTGTTTGAGCTCATCCTCATGGAGGAGATCCGCTTCCCCAGGAACCTGTCGCCCGAGGCCAAGTCCCTGCTGGCTGGCCTGCTGAAGAAGGATCCCAAACAGAGGTATTTGACCTGACTGATTCTGTGTGTATATTCCTTTTGGAAATACCTTCTTAATTCTTACACAATCTTGTTTGGACTGGCAGGTTAGGTGGAGGTCCAAATGATGCCAAAGAAGTAATGAGTCACAAATTTTTCATCACCATCAACTGGCAGGATGTGGTACAGAAGAAGGTAAGACATCATGAGGCTAGAGGAAGTGAAACTGAGGGTTGTTTTCTTAGTCACAGAAACTGAGGATGTCCTGGCTGATTGCACAGTCAGCCTTCATATCAGTGATCTTTAATGATTATCAACTCCAACTTAGACCCCTAGTCGCAAGTAGATAAAATGCTTGCATCTTGAAAGATGCTCTCAGGGTTGTGAACTGTGCTGTTGGAAATGTAAGGGATAGAAAAACAAAACAGATTAAATTCATCTCTGAATTAGAATCAAAAGAAAGTGTTCTTCTCTACCACATTATATGTATTTGCCATTTGTCAGACATGTTTGTTTTCTGAGTCTGAATTTACTTTGAACACACATCTACCACCAAAGAGGTTATGTTTTTTCAATTCTTAATCAGGAATCAGTGAGTGGTTATTGTTTCTTTGTGTCAGCTGATTGTGGTAATTCATTCTTTATGAAAACCTGAACAAAGTAATGCACTTAACAGATCTCCTATAATTTCTCACTGCAGAGCTTATATACTTGCTTTTTACTACATTTTCGCATTCGCATGATGGCTACCCTGAGTGTCCTGTGTTCCAAAGGCTTGGTTGGAACCAGCAGATTTTGAACAAACAACTATAGTGAAATGTTTTCAAGAGATACTAATAGAGCTTGTCCACAATTACCTACAGGGATCTTAACATTAACAACATAGTAACCCTGTTGAATGTAGCCATGTTTAGTTTTGTTTATGTTGTGAAAAATGAAAGGTTCTCAAAGAAGATATCTCAGTGTTGGTAAGGAATGATATGACCCTGATCTGCCCCCGAGTGAATATATTTTGAATACTTCAAGTATGCACAAAGTATGTGAACAATGCAGCTCGCTCTCAGACCCTTGTCTACATGTAGTCATTTTATAAATCCAGTATATTCCCAATCGAATGGCCAGTTTACCAATCTTCTTCCTTTCCCACATCAGCTCACCCCACTCTTCAGACCGCAAGTAACATCAGAGACAGACACCCGGTACTTTGATGAGGAGTTCACAGCGCAGACCATCACACTCACTCCTCCAGACAAGTGTAAGTATCCTCGTGACTGTGGTAGAGCTTTTAGGTCTGGACTGCGACACTCTGTCAGTGCGCTGACACGGCCTGATTCACCACTGTCCATGGTCTGGTTTCTTGGCTCGAATGTGACGACTGACTTCTGCTGTCTTGTTCTTACAGATAACAGTCTGGACTGCGAGGACCCTGGCCAGCAAGCACATTTCCCCCAGTTCTCCTATTCTGCTAGCATAAGAGAGTGATGGCATCTCTGCCACACACACACACACACACACAAACACATGAGACATGAACACCTTGGCCACATCACTTACAGCTATAAAATGACCAGAATCTCCATCTTTAATGAGGTTTTGGTCTCATCAGGATCTAAGTGCCTCAGCTGGCAGCCATATTGTTCTATAGAAACCCCCTTCGTCCACATTACGGACAAAGCCTGACCACACTGGCTATACTGTATCAAACTGGACTTCAGTACCTCACATAGTCATCAGCACTACTCAACAACACAATGAGGACTGTCTGTAGCACCTTCAGATGGCCTTTAAACTACTGCTGCTTTTTCAGAACCACCGATAATTTTTAACACTCTCCTTTTTATGATCTTATGAGAAGCCATACAGATCCTTCATGACGTTTCCAAGTGCTCTTCTTCAGAACTAGCTGTTACCACCGGTGACAGACAGGTTTGTGTATGAGGGGGCAGAAGAAGCATGGCAGTTTGTTGGGTGTTTCTCTGTAATGTGTGTGTGTGGATTTTTTTTTCTTTTTTGAGAAAAACAGCATCAAATACAAACTAAATGTCAGCTGTTTAGTCAGAGTGAGTCTGTGAGAGCATGAGGTTTTGTGTGCATCTTAATACAACGCTTGCACGATTTGCATCAGGAACAACAGATGAATTGATAACACATGATGATCAAATTGTCTCCGCGGAAAAAAAGCTTTGACAAAGTGAAACGTGAGGTGTCGGAGACAGAGGCTGTCCTTTTTAAAGTGTATGCAATGAAAACAAATCACTTGTATATTAGTTTTCTCTCATCTCAGAATGTGATCTTTGTTAACTGATCTGTCAAGTGTGACACAGCAATTAATGGGAATTGGGAATACCTTAATGCACAAGGTGTATATGTTATTTTTTAAAACAAGGTTTTTTAATTCTAACACATTTTTGATCTTTTCTTGGTCAGCAAAATACACACCAGCCATGTGATTTAAGAGGCTTAATAAGCACTTAGTAATTTAAAGCAGACCTCATTTATCTCAGATGGACATGTTCATAATGCAGCTGAAAGCTTCCTGGATTGGTGTCAATGCTTATCATCTTTTTTACACCTCACTAAAATGTGTCCACAGAGTATTAAAAACTGTTAGATACCAAAAGTTGGCATCAAGTGTCCGGTCAGATTCATAATCCTGTTGACTTCCTCTGAGATCACATTGTTTCTGATTTCCATCAACATTTGGACTATTTAATTTCAACAGAGTTCTTGTACAGCTGCTTGTGTTTTGACAACATTTCAAGTTTGAGAACTTTTTCTTTCTTTTTTGTTTTTGTTATAATGAGAAAAAAAAATGTAGAAACCCTCAAGTAAAGTAGGAAAAAGTATTGTTTTGGTATCTGTTCTGAAACTCAAGTGTTGCATCAGCACTACTATTAAAGAAAGGATCACCAGCCCTAGTGCCAAACTGAATTCATTGCACTTTCAGAGAACATGTTCATATTTGGAGTGTCATCCTTTTTTAGCATTCAAAGCTAATTCTATAATATTTCCCACTCACTCATACCTATGTTATAACTATATCTTTGTAGCCTTTCTATGAAAGTAGTCTTTCCACAGATCACAACTCACCATCTTGTACTTTACCTGCTGGAGACTTCAAAGTTTGAAGTTGTGGCTGACAGTTCACATGTTTTAATGTCCTCCTGGCCATTGTGTGTCTGTCATCTTTTTGTAAATGTTACTGTTCTCACAGTGTTCCAGTGCATCCAAACTGCTGCTGCTTTTCAGACCTGAATGTGCCACTAGATTTGATTGGACATGTTTTAGCTGGAGAGCTAAAAAATATCATCCAGGGAGTTTCATACATCATGGTCCATTGTGAGATTTTATTTTTTGTTTGAGTGCAATGGTGACTTGCAAGGATGTCTTTTTACTATTTTCAGTTCTTCCCATCTATTATAAATGGCTGCACAACATTAAATGGTAACCAGGAGTGGTACATCGTTAAGATTTGCAATAATGGGTGTTATACTGTACATGAAAAGGCACCCAACATTGTATTGGTGCTACACTGATGAGGCACTGGTAATCAATAAGGAGCTGGTGCAGACAACCTACTCAACTTCCCGTTGCTCACAGAGCCTACTACTTCTACCACATATGCTGTTTTGAAATAATTTCCGTTATTATTGTTTTTGTCTTGTTTTACTTCTACTCCTTGTTTTCTCTCATCCTTCCTGTACCCTGAACCTCCTTCACAGATAGTATCCAATTAAGGAAATTCATAATGGTTGAAAGAAATGTATGTGTTTTCAGTTACATTATTCTATTCAAACAATTCATTTCTATTTGTCTATGAATGTAATTCTGAAAGACATTGATCCAATACATGTTTTTAACTGTCTTAATACATTCTCATGTTTGTGTCTTGATTCTTTTCATCCCTCCACTGTATGCTGCTGAAGCTCTGTTTCTCCACTCGGCCTTAGTAGTAATACAGGTAGCAAGCACTTCTAAGTATAAAGCATATGAAAGCAGGTAAACAACACACAAGACACTTCCTTTGAGACAGGAAGTGTATTGCTTGTCTCTTGTCCCACAGTCCTTGCCCTCAGTTGGACAGGTTTCCCGCCCTGACACTTTTCACTCCTCTGTGTTGAAACAGCATGAGGCAGATGTTACCAGCAGCCAATCTGAGATCACAAATCAGAGCTGATACGCTGTGTGTGCCTCCCACACATTAGCCTCGCTGATGCTTTTTTTCTGCTGTTAATGTAACTGCAGCCACAACCACAGCAGACTGACTATAAACAATCGTATCCCAGATGTCTTTTCATAGCTACTTTGCGACAAACAGCTGTTAGAGCCTGAACACAGACTGATCATGTACACGTTGGTTTTTAAATGTCAAACGTTCCTTTACAGGTTTTCTCCACTGATTTGACGCACCTCTGCCAACTGTTCAAACACTGAAAAGTGCAGTGATGCAGTGAACACAACATCAAATGATGAGTTTAGGTTCTTTTCACACAGTTCTCTTTACTTTTCACACAACCATCACATAGAAAAGAGCGCAGACACTGAGTTCAGATTTCACCATCTTCAGTCTTCTGCTCACAGTATTGTCAGTCTTATTCATAATGAGGAGTAATCTGTTCCGGTTGTGTTGTCATTTACTGTGTGACAACATACAACACTTTTGACTCAGTTGATCTGCAGTCACATGTAAAGGGACTCACCAGGTTTGTAACCAGATCAGGAAAAAGGGGCTGTGTTGGAGACATTTATTTATTTATTAAATGTGCAAATCTCAGGTGCTGTCCACACTCGGGTCATAGTCTATAATGGAATCACTGCAGTCGAGGTGAGATTTGGCACACAAACCATCCCGTATCCAAGTTGTCTGATCAGGGATAATATTACAGCTTGCTTTTCTTTTTTCCATCTTGAAAGAGCAGACGTCCAAGGTAAGAGTGAAAATCGGTAAACTGGTTAACACAACCAAAGTAATAATGTCCACACAGAGACAGTGAGATCTTCAAAGTTATGTCATGTTCGGAGGAGTTACATAAGTAGGTAACACTGTTTCTCTCGGTCTCTCCTGTGTTTGTCAGAGACGGTCCGGTCCAGACACACGGGAGCCTCACGGTGCTTTTCAACACTCCCCCCGCAAGGAACATGTGCTGCCGGGGAGCGACCACGCCTCCACCCGCCTGCCTCACATGTTGCCGCACACATCCACTGTCTCCTACGCTGCGTTTAGGTCCCATGGGAATACGGGTGAACAATGGGAGTCTCGGAACATGATCTTGATGGTCTTTTTGAGGCACTGACCAGCTGCTCCACAGCGAATACACACAAATGAGTGGGTGAAGCGTTCGTGTTGTACAGGAAATAAAACCCAGTAAATGTCCTGCAAGTAGTGATCACAAAATTGGCATGGCCTGAACAACTGACTGTATATTTGGTGGGGCAGCTCATCATTAACGCTTGAGCCATTCCCTTATAAATATAGTAGGTTAGGAAGCTTGGGAAGTTGGGATGAATCGCCATACCAGGTACTGGTGCTGTGGGTGACATTTGGCCTAGTCACAGTTTTTTGCAACACGTGACAGCAGCCATAGACTAGACTGTCCTGTATGGTAGGAAAGCATTTAACTGTCAGGAATAGTCCCCGTAGTAGTATTTTCTAGTAAAATGGCTGTTTTTCCGTTTGTCCATGAATGCAGCGTCAGTGAGCCCATACCAGCCCCTCGTCCAGCTTCGGGCCCTCATAGTAACAACTAGGAATCACTGCAGTTAAATCAATAGTCATTTTAAACCAGTACAGTTCTCCAAAAAACAACTTTTCTAAAACACAACTCGAACACTGCCAGCAGCAGCTGCAGATGATGAGCGTTATGTTAACATACTGTTGTCTCACTGACGTCAGTGTGGAGGTGGACAGCTCACTGGCCGCTGTAGTGAAGTAACAACAGAGCTCAGCACGCAGGTACCGATGCTGCCTTTACGTGCTCCTCGTACACTCCTGTGGACTTCCTTCTAAATTTGATTCAAAGTTCATGTTGCACAGACGGTAGTTTGGTCGTTGTTGGTCTTGTCAGTCAGAGCGAAGAATGCCTTTTCTGTCGTAGTTGTAGACTGAACAACGGACAAACAAATCTCCCTATGAAGCTAATGATTGGATTAATTCAAATTAAAATGTTAACTCTGGGAGGTTTCATCATCTCTGTTTTAAAATGACTTTGAAATACTTACATATGCTATAGGGGTGACAGTTCCTTATATATGTACTGGCATGTTTTAAACATTTTGTATTTGAATATCAAAAACATCTTCATCTTATCCGGTCGAGTTTAGCACTTTCTCCCTGTGCAACACAACGTCTAGCTTTAATATTTACAACAGTAGTTGAAAGCACCATACAGTGTCAAATGCAACTCGCACGTGGACTGTCCTACGTCACCACCTAAGCACGTGTCTCGGCACGGGATTGGCCAAAACGCTGCCGTTACGTCACCGCCAAGCACTGACACACTCATTATTATTTAGATGACGGGGGCGTGGTTACGCAAATAAACATCATGGATGCTTTCAGTACATGATCAGACTGGCCGTGTTTCCAAGAGCAGGG